>BMAW01066801.1:162521-252222 GCA_019974015.1 Nephila pilipes
TTGTTTTTGCCAAAATATTAGAGCTAAAATTTTGGTGTCTGATAATTCCTTATGAGACTTTTAGCACTCATGACAAAAGATTCTTTGAAAATGCAAAGCTATTCTGTCATATATTCTACTGCTGTTTAGAGAAATAAAGATACATACATTGCAAAAACATTTAAACATCTTTTGATCTTTTATAGAAGTTTACAAGCAATCCACAAAATCATCTCAAAATAAATCAAACCATACACGATGCAAATAGAATACTTAATTAGATACGAATATATTACCTTGAGAAAAGCATTATTTTTAGAAGAATATATCTGAAAAGCAGTGATAAATCGTTATTTGATATGTAGATATATTTGACTCTGAAAATCCTCAAGCTAAAAACATAACACGGCATAATTTAATCTGGTCTGGTTTTGTTTCTTTCACTAAAGAGACAAAATAGAAAATAAAACAATGATAATTTTCTATATACAAAATGATTCAAAAATAGTTTTCTGACTATTCCAGTTTCAAGAACAATCAAAATCAAGACTCATACAAGCGAAATATTACATTAAATTCTAAATTTCTGAAAATTTACTAATGTAGATTAGATTACGTCAAGATTTGATAAACATTTCTTCAAGAAGAAAGATCTGAAAAATGAAGATCTAAGAATTATTTGCTGAAAAATATTTTACGAAGATTGATTCATCAATAATTGAGCTTTGAAGCCATTTTAGTAGATCTAATACGGTACACCGACAGAGAGTCTAGAACACAAGAAAAGTGCCAATGACAAAGATTGATCGAACAGCTAAAACTGTAAATCGCCTTCTCGATCAATAAGAGATAAGTCTGAATGCGAAAAATCTCTTCATCCAACTGAGATGGGACAAAGAGATTACTTACACTTGGTATCACTATCCCCTCAAAGGTACCTCTATGGATAAGGATCAGGAGTTATTTGATCCTTCCTATTTTTCACATACTGAACAAAACTGATTGAAAAATTTGTACATACATGTGTAACCTCACTTTAGTATATGATATTCTCAATTGATTGCTTAATAGGTTATATCTAGGGACTGGAAACTAAGGTAAGCAGAAATCTCCTGGATACATGAGGTCCCTATGTTCTGCTTATTTTAAAATGATGCTTACTACTTCACAATAGTCCAGGTAATCAAAAATATTAATTTTTCTTTCCATAGGAGAAGAGTTATACACTCTTAGCTCAAAACCCAGCAGCCTTATTTAACTCTGTGCTTTGGATACAGAATTATTATTGAAAATATTGCATACCAACTCTAGAAAAACTAATAACTTTAATCTTAAATAGCACTGCGAAAACAGAGTTATATAGATCTATGAACTTGTATAGAAAAAACTTATTTCATTCTACTGAAAGAAGATAATAAGGTTTATCTAATATATAGTAAAAACAACATATCTATAGTTATAATTTTCAAAATAAAATAGAAAAAAAAGAAAGATCATCAAATAATCAAGAAAAGTATAATCAAATTCTTCTCTTAGAGTCTTCTGATTTGAGATATCTATGGATGTCTTTATTACCAAAAGATGAAGATAGTTCTCACAAGAATTAAATGAAATCATGAACATCATTTCCCTCAGAACATAACTTGAAAAATTCCTAGCAAAAGACAAGACAACTATGGATGTATAGGAGTGCAGTGAACCATATTTGAAAAATATGAGAAATCTTAGGAAACATTACAAATCATCTTAAAGAGAATGAGTGGAAAATGCTTCTAACCTTCACATTGTTTTCAGGGGGCAACCCGTTCATGTGTATATAGATCATAAATCTACTAATAGACTTTTATTATTATGGAAAGGTTATAAATTTATAAATAACAGTTCTGATCTCTTCATGCATGGAGATTCTGGAAAAATTTGACCAGGAGCAGATAAGTATGTGATGTTTTTCTTTGTTAATGAATTGTATTGAGAACACATGACAAGGCTTATTGAAAGAATGAAAATAACGAGATGAGATACACTTAAAAATATATGTACAAAACATACCTAAAATCTTACAGAATTTGTCTTTAGTAAAGAAAATACTTTTTAGGCTCTTTTCCCCAGAAAAAGTGTTTAAAAATGTAGGAAGAAAATCTTGAAAGACTCTGTATCTCTAGAACACACATCTTAGAAAAATAGAGTAGAATCAAGTTCAAAGTCGAATAATAGACTCGTCATTAACTTCCCAATGGGTAATAAGAATAACACAGCGATTTTAGAAATAAATAATAGCTGATAACTACTTAAACAATCTATACAATGAAATGTATAGATTTCTTAACTAACATTATTTCTGATCAAATTGATGGCTAGAGCTGTTCTCAATCAATAGTATTCTTAATGAAATACCACCTTACATTCTTAAACTGTTCAGCATAAGTTTAAATACAATATGAGTCTTTAACATGGTGAGCAAATAATCTTAAAGGAAGATCTTTCCTATATTCAATATCTCTTAACCCTCTTGCTATTTACTTTAAGTATACACTCATCATCAAAAGCATGATTGAATACAACATGGAGTCTAAAAATGCAAACGACATGATTCTGAGATACAGGAAAATCTGGAAATGTATTAGAGTATTGGAAAATCTAAGATTGAAACTCAAATTATTAGTTTACTTACTGTCTAACCTCAAAACTTGGAGTTATGAGATCCGAGAACCAAGCAAAGAGGAATCTATTAATACAAGAAATAACTCCTGAGCACTAAATCCTAAATGAAATGAACCAGTGAATTTGTATCAACAGTGAGAAATATATAAAACATGTAATAAAACATAGTGAAGGAGAGAATATGATAAAAACATCTTTACAAGGAATTCAGTGGGGGACAAATTCAAAGAAAATATTAGTTTAAACAAGGATTTGGTTCCAAACTCGCAAATTTGTAAAACAAAATAAAATAAAATATTCCTCGTGTTTCTAGAGCTGACATGACATCTTTAATAATATATAAAAATGGTAAGGATACTTGAAAAGAATAGATCAAATTCTCTACTTATCTAATAACCAAAAGTAAAGGTGAAAAACTGCATGAATTGTGTAGAAATCTAATATAATCTTTAAATTAAGAAAGATAAACTGTTTTTCAAAGTGGCAAGATAAAATTAATGAAAACTGCAGTAAAAAACTAGAATCCACTTGATCTTTTTCTCACAAATGAATATACTCTCAGATGATGTATTGACTTGGCCTTTTAGTATTCATGAAAGAATTATTTAAATCATTAAATCATTAAATTCCTTGGTCAAACCAAATTCACCATTCCTAAAGTGAAATAAAATTAAATCTTTTTGCAGATGCTTTATTTTATTACATTAATTACCTTTATTTTTGTCCAAATTCTTTTCTACTTGGCCAACAGAGACGTACAATGAATCTACATCTCACCATACACACAGCTGCCACACACACATAATGAACAAACACCACACATACACACACACCACCACACCACCCCACACACACACACACAATAAAATACCACACACATACATTAATACCGGAAAGAGAGAGAGATTCTCCTTGACCCTGCAGCATAGTGATTGCCTTCTCATGGTCTCAGCATGGAAAAGCTTTAATTGCTAAAATATCTTTAGTATGTCACATCTAACTTGATAGGTTGTGACTCGTCAGTTAAGGGTTAACAACATGACTCTCATCAACTCTATAATCGAGGCAAATTGGTGAAGATATTTTTTGTTCTAAGATCTAAAATGGGTGAAGTTTGATCACATGCAAAATAAAGGGTAATAGGAGGTCTTTACTATACTTGCATACCAGTACCTCATGTGAGAAAACCGTCTGATCAAAAACAACTGAGAAAACTCCCAGCCCTCAGGAACTGAAAAAGAACTTGACTCTTAACTATTGATTCATCGTCGAGGTGAATTTAAATAAATTAGGTATAGGAAGTGAGGAAGAAGTTCAGATTGGAAAAATTAACCTCCCACAAAGAAAGAACTGGAAACACAATTACACTAAAGAGCCCGCCCTAGACAATTATCCACAAATTTGCGAAATAATTGAATGTCAGTTAGAGAGTTTTCTCTGAAGGCTGTTAATTATCATGACAACTGCAGATAGAAAAACTAGGAACTAGATTAATTTTGAAATCTCTGGAGGGCATGCAAGTCAAAAAGCCCCATCGACCCAAAGAGATAGAGAAAGAATAGGAGCACTTGATATGAATGTGGAGTGAGCGAGGATTTGGGGACTAGAGAAAACTGAAGAAATTAGTCCTAAAAGGTCTTTAGCCAACGCAAGCATGAAGGGCCTTCTGCGCGTTTCTGGAAAAGGCACGAAAAGTAGATGAACATTTAATCTATATGCATGTACTCTACTGATCTCGACTACTATTGCCTACTCTGCGATTCAATAAACCTAGATTAGGCAGGTTTGCAATGATTTAATTGTCGTGCAGTAGATCTTCTCAAAATTCGGATTGAAACAGTGGGTAATGAGCAAATGCTTAAGAGAGAGAACTATTTCAAAGCTCGAAGAACCTGAGTCAAGTGATGTGTTTCAACCTCACATAAAAGAGCAGAGTGTCTCTTGCGAACATCGACTAGACACATTCAATAATCGCCGTGTTCATAGATCTATCACATGCCAAACCAGAAAATTGAAGCAACTTTTCCAGTCGAATAACTGAAAACTACATCAGAAGTGTTGATTGCACGTAAAATTTCTGCTCCAAACTTACTGCAGCAGAAAGCATAAGATAAAAAGGGGAGAAAAATATTGAATCTGCGTAATGAAAATCTTTGAAAATCATCTGAAAAAACTTATTCTTCCAACATATCAATCGTAAATGTACTATTTGGACCAGCATTACTGAGATGATCACGCTGAAATCTCCGCCTCTTCCCGCTCATGCATAAAATAGAAAATCCTTGAACTGCAGAAAGTCGCAGATAAGATCAACCGATTGACGAGTTGCACTTTCCACCTTTTCTCTGAGAGAACATTATAAGTCCCTCCTGAAAAATACCTCTTGTCTTCTCTTATAATTAAATGACAGGCACACAATATGATAACAAAAAGGGGTGAGGGAGAATATAAGATCTGAGAATATTTAGAGCGAACTACAAAAATAGCTTTATGAGGACGGATTAAATCGAACTTTTGCACTGGAATCTTGGTTGGCGAAAATCCAGTTGAATTTGAATACAGGATTCAGGTTCTGAGGAAAAGAAACTACAAACCAGCAAAGAAGCTTTCGAAGGATAAAACCCCAATTATTCTCAAGGTACGTGATCTTTCTCTGAGCATAGAGAGGTCTCAGCAACAAGAGAAAGTTGAAGAATCACAGTTGGATGATCTTCGCATTCGTCTTCTAGAATTTAGGCATTAATAATGCCATTGGCAAACGGTAGCACACAAAGTTTGGTATAGATTAGAGGAAAAATTCAACTGAAATTATTAAAGATAGAACTCTTCTTCTCTCAGCCACTGACAATGCTCATAGAACACATTACTAGGTGCTAAAGTATTTACACCTCTGATTTAAGAAACTTTTTCTATGAGTACTCGAACTTAGTTGGAAACTCTATTGACAAACGAAAATTTATTTTTAAAAATTATTTGGATTATCAAATTATCAATTCTCGGCCAAGTCTAAGGAGGAACGTAACTCTTTATGAAAGAACTGTTAGAAATAGCAACGAGGGATTTAGTTCTTAAAAACAATATTTTTATTCAAAAATTATTGACGATAAAGGAGGTGTGTATTATAGTTCTAATGCATTATAATCTGAAATTATAGACATGTGAAGCTAAATGGCTTTTTCAGTCATCAAAGTCTCAGGATATTTTGAATTGAGAGATATTTTGCAATTTCATTGCATTTGTAAATTGCACATGTTAGCATATTACATTGAACGGTGTCGGCTGTAATGAGAAGAAGTATCTCAAGGAAGGGAAAACAACAAGTCCCAACCCACACGAAGTTGGTGAAGGTCTTTGTATTGCTTAGGGCCCTGAAAAAGTGTTTTGTACAGACCATTACTCCCTAGATGTTTCTCTACAAACAGCAATAATGGAAACTAAAGCAATAACATAAATAAAGTGATATAAACAGAGAAGAAAATTTTATGTGAGAAAAATGAATATTGATTTAATTTCATCACTATAAATCGATCATTCTTCTATACTTTGTCATAATTTTGATAACACATGCTCATATTTAAAAATTTCATTTCGTATCACAGAAAAAAATTGTCGTATTTTAAATAGTAATACATTTGGCTTTTTATCATTGTTTACAGGAAAAAATCGACAACCCATATATATGGATAAATTCTCTTAATTACCTTGAGCTTCCATAAACGTTGAAAACGAAAATAAGGTTAAACAAATAAACTGCTCAATGGTATTTATATATTGAGTTTCAAATCTTTCAATGCAATATAAATACCTCTCCCTAAGTGGATACTGTATTTCACTCAACCTCTTATTTCTTAATCCTCTTATTTTTGAAATAAACATATAAATAAATATATGTTGTTCTGAATATTAATACTGACATAAAATACGCAAATTGAAGCTTTACTTTTTTTTACATAACTCAATAAGAGGCTTAACCATTCGAAAGAGAATCTACTTAGAAAGGCTCAGCTTTATTTTGTGTATGATAATTGAACTAAAATATTCATATTTAATACTACGAAATTTAAAAATTTACTATAAATTGCTTAAACATAATAGCTTAATTATTAACACAATAACTTAATAATAATTTCAGTTTTTCGGGATTGATAACAAAATTTGAATTTAACAAAATATTTTTCGTACTAATAAAAAAGTTTAAAAGGTAAGGTTTGGTTTTAGAAGGAAATATTGGGACATCGTTCTCTAGGTTCCAAACTCATAAGGATTTTCTAGGATTCAATATAAACAAAAATATTATTCAAAAATGCAGTTTAACCCTCAACACTGTGGTTCGTTAACTCGCGAATCTGATTATCTCACGTTTTTACCATGGCTTCTTTTTATGAAGTTCAGATTAACCTTTTTTCAGATGACATCAAGACTTCCTTTTAGGAGAAGGCATAAATACTTTTCATTTCTTTCTATTTCATATATTATGGAATAATCGTGCCATTTAGTTCCTATTTACAATAGCAAACTTATACTCCAGATGAAACAAATTGAAAAAGAAGTAGCTTAAATGATGCTTGCAACGAGCAAAAAAGAAGCATTTGAGTGTAGTAATCTTTTACGTAAGTAGAGCCATAGCCCCCGATTGAAAAGCGCAAACGGTGACTTTCGTCGCAGAAAAGAGTATAAAGGAATGAACAAAAGGTTGTCTTTGAAACGCCTCTTTTGAAAGTTTGGAGCTGAGAAAGGATCGACTATTTTAATACTTTTTATAAAACTTTTTTGGATTTTAAAGTTTGGATTGAAAATATGAATCACCACTTTTAGGAACATGAACAAAAAAAATTTTTTTTTGCTGTTTTTGTAAGAGATTATTTTCGAGAACTCTCAGCCATGGACATTAGCTGTGCGCTCAATCTTTTTTTTTATAGGTCAAATTATAAGAGTTAATAACATCGAATAATGTAAAATGTAAAGCAAAAAAAAAAAAAAAAAAATTCGTACCGTTTTTGGATTTGATGTTATCGCTTAATTTATATTATAACTGTAACTCGCAGTTTAGTAACAATTGACCCCGACTATCACTAGTGAACGGGATTCGCCTGTAGTGTTTCTAACAAGTCAGTAACAATTTTTAAAAAATAATAATTACAGATACCTGTTTCTTTTATTCAATCACCAACTTGTTTTGAATTTCAAAAAATAAGCCAATGCATTAAATAATTCTTATATATATTTTTGGAAACTGATTTCTTTTGAAGTAAATTTAAAAAAAAACATTGAAATTGGCCGAAGATGCATAAAAAATGCATTCTGAATCAAAAATGAAGTAAAAAATTTGAAATGTTTTTATAGGATACTGACATGTTAAGTTTATAGACATGCGTCTTAAAATCTGCAATAAATCGATAACAGAGTTCAAAGATGCGCATACAGATGGCACTGCATGTTGTTCCATCTAACCTCAAAGGACTTCTCAAAAGTTTCATAGCTAAAAAGGAATAAGTTCTAAATCGAAGACAGTTTTATTTATTTAGGTCTACTTGAGAGAGTTTTATTGCGAGTAAAATGAAAAATTACTCGATGTAACGGAGACCGGGTTTTGTTCTTCAGTGTCTGGCAACATTCTCCTCGAAAATGAAGAATTATTTACGGAATACTCATTTTTTATTCTCTAAATGCGTAGATTGGCAAGTGCAGAGGCACGGAGGGATGGGGGTGGGGGAATTTAAAGGTCATTTCTCTTAACAGAGTACCTATTAATCATTTAAAACCCATTTTTTCAATAGTTTTATTTGAGAATTGTAATTTAAAATTAAAGTGTTCTTTTCAATTCTTGAGTTTTGCTAGAAAAAAATCTCAAAACCAAAGTAACGAAATATTAGTTCCAGCACTGAATTCAAAATAAGTAAAAATAATCCAGCTGTAAAGTAGTTATTATGTAATAGTAACGTTTCTTTACAACACACGGTATTGGTACTAATTAATTTTATTCTGATATAACTATTATTGTGTGTGATATTTATCGAAGAAAAGGTTATTTATGGAGAGTAGTAAAGTAAAATAAAAAAAAACTATGTTAATAATAAATATTATTAAATGAATATATGAAATTTGCAAATTTAAATAAAAATATCTTTTATAATTTAAATTTAAATGAAGATTACACTTAAAAAATATCTTTATACGACCGAGAGAGGGAGAGAATTAAGAATTCTTAGCACGTAATATATATATATATATGATGCAGTAATCTTTTGATATTTTTCTTCAAGGCTTGTAAATATCTTCTAGAAAAAAAAACTGATTTTAAACTTAACTTTTTCCTTCAAAAAAGTTATTTGATATCATGATAAGGTAATTGCTTATAATTATGCCTGTCACAAAAAGAGCTATTTTCTTTAAAAAATGTGCAATTTTTGTATACTTAGTAGCATTTTTCTGTGACACAAAGTTTATAAAAACTGTAACATAAACAGGATTTAGAGTTAGAAAAAACTTTTCAAACTATTAAATTTTTTCTTTTGCAGTAAAGATGTTTATCATGTCACTTTATTATTTATGTTTTTTAGGTAAAAAAATAATCTGTTCCATAATTAACCTATTCAAAATGCTATCTTAAAATAGCCATCATAATGAGGTTCTAGAAATTTTGCAAAGAGATTTTAAAATATATTTCTATAAAATTAGTTAAGTGGTTAGTATATGCAAAACGTATGTTATTGAAGGAAAGTATCCAGTTTTGGTTTCTTATAAATTGAAAACACTGAAGGATAAAATAAGGTATTTTTTATTAGTAATATTAATTTAAAAAAAAAAAAAAAAAAAAAAATTAAAATTTGTTGCAAAGTAATTTTTATTTGTTTAATCGTGGAATTGAGATGGAACTATTTAGTCAGTTAATGTTTATTTATGCTAAATTGTATTTTAAAATAAAGCCAGATATCGATATAATTAATATATTTTATCTATATAAAATAGGCGTAATAAAATAGAAACAGCTAATTTTCACTTTAGTTTTTTTCTTTAAAATACTTTGTAATGATTGTAGTCTTTCTAAACTATGTATGACTGCTGAGTTGAGCACTGGGTAATAGGACTTCATTTTTGAAATTTACTTTATATATTGACAGAACGTAGATAACTTTATATTAGTTGACATTTCTTATGTCATTGGTATCAGAATGGTTACTTTTGTATAAAATAAATCGTATTTGATAGCCCAATGATACGATTATTACGGCTGTAATATTTTTACCAAATCATTAATGGTTATTGATATTTTTCCACAAACATGATCATTTATCCCAAATTATATTAGTTTAGATCAATTCTTATATTGATTAATTAATTTTTGTGTCTTCGAGAGACGAGTTTCCTCCTCTTTCAGTCCTAAATCTTGCCAATCTTCTTTCCCTTTTTAATTCTAGTCTAGTCACTTTCCGATCCTTTCATTATTTGTAACAAGTACCTACCAATAACTACAATGTTTCCTTACGAGCGTACTGGGTCTGATGGTTATGGTAAGAGAATAACGCTCGGTGGGATTCAAATAGACTGATGGGTTCTACCAAAGAACACCAAATAAGAATTTATTTCACATAGCAAAAAAACAGGTATTTTTCTCTTAATATTAACTTTGTTCAGTTTATTATGCAGCTTCTTGTGCGACACTAATTAACTATATCCTTATTCGTGAATGCCGATATTGAGAAATCTTAACCACTATAAACTAAAAACATTTTGTCTTTAGCAGCGAATGTCTTCTTTCTTTCTTTCAGGTAATCAGTTATGATTCTAATCAAATTCGGGGTTATAGAAAAATATACAAATCTGTACTGTCTTTTATAAATTTATTGTATTATCTAAGGAACAACATGGCCTATTATTATAATGCGAAGAACAGACATCAAGTTAAATCTTCCTCGATTTGGATTTATTCGTCTTACATATGGACTTCTCTTTTTCTACGAGAATGGAGAGGAGTGTCTTTCTTGTAAAGTCCATATACCGTACATCACGTTTCAATTTATTGACCAATTTTTCATCCTCATCCTTACACTTTTTTTCTTCATTTGTTTTAAATATATCGTTTTAGTGGGAACAACATGTTTAAATTTTTCAACGACATTATATTAACCACATTATTTGAGTCCTGTTTTAAATTAAGCTTTCTTTGCAATAATTAAGATTTTATTCCCAGCGTTTTACAGAGTTTAATCTATTATTCTGAATATATTTTTTAAAGTTATTGTTATATTTTAAACAATTATTTGGCGTAGCTGAGTCAAATTTGGCTCTTATGTGATAAATCCCAATTATTCTTCAATGTATTATCCAATGCTTACTAAATGATATTTGAGACACATGGTATATTAAGTTCTCCACCACTCGCTGAAAATGAATTTAGAGTAAAAAATACCACAACGAGCTTTGCAGGATAATTTAAGGATTGCAGTTTTCAATAAACGTTTGTTCTTTGGTAAGTTTCTTTCAAGATATTTTTAATCAAGTATTTATGAACTCATTGAGATTCATTACAAAAATTTCAAAAGTAGATAATTATGGATAAGAGAAAAAAATCAATTTTCTATCTTTATTCTTCAGTATCAAGTAAAATTAAATCTTTAATTTACTTCTATTGTAATTATTTACAGCGCATGTTAATACTATTAACTGTATCTGTCATAAAAAATTTAGAGAAGCAGTTTAGTACTTTCATTAAAATATATAACAGCAATTTTCTTATTGATATATAAAAATAAATAATAGTTTTAGTTGAAGCTTCTTATATATGGAATTTATTTTGGAACAATGATATTTAAAATATTAATTATTATTTATGAATCATTATTAAATGTGATAATGAAGTTTTACACATTTTCTCGAATAATTTCTTTTGTTATTAATTGATTTTTTTCCTTTGCTTTATTTGCATGCAAATATATCTATGTCACGTATTTTATGAAAATGTTTGTGGAAAGCAAAGTTCATCCAAGAAATGATTTGTAACCTGCATTTTTATCTACTGCAGAATATAGACAAAAAAATAATTCTTGTTTTGGTATATTTTTTTCAGAGGAATTTTCATCGCTTAGGAGCAGCAGAAAATATCCTGTAATTTTCCACCGCACTTTTTGTTTTGTTTTACCTCAAACCATTTCGGAAATTATATTCAGTTTGCGTATACTAGTGTTATCTAACTTTTAGGATTGTATAGTACCAAAACAAATTAGTTAATAAAAAGAAGTGGATACAAATATTGGACATAGCATACTAGATTATCGGGGAGAATCACTACATTAATATACCCGACTTGTATTCCCGCTGAAGGCGTCCCTACAAGTAAATGAAGTTTCCTTTGAATAGCATAGTTTTTCGTATTTTGTTAACTTATTCTTTTTCTGATAATAAGATATCGCCTAAATATAACAGTATTACATTCACACTTTCAGATACAACAACTCCTAATTGTTTTATTTTTTACTAATAATAATGGATTACATGCTATCGTAAGAGGAATATTAATACATTATAAATTGAAGCAATGTAAAAATATTTTCGGAAGCTGATTATGATTAATTATAAATTTTAGATACTAGGAAATTCATCTGAGATTTAAATCACAATTTTACACTAGATAATGTTTAAAATCTTAAGAATAAGCTAATACATATAGGCAAGTCCCTTTTAAAATATCTTCCTCAAAGATAGATTAAATACCATGTTGTGGTCTCACACACATAAATGTAATAGTAAATAATAGAGTTAATTAAGTTGAATTATTCTACTAAGGAATATCTGATATTGGGCATTGCTTAAGATTTCATAAGCTGAAAAGGTTAAATGCACGCATTAACATTTTTAGGGATAAAATCTGATCATAAATGTTAAAAAGATAGTTATGAATAAAGTTAAAATATTTCATATAAAAAGTTAATTTGTGAGTTTTTCTCCAATTTTCTTCAATTTAAAATGTAGCAAATTACAGTAAATAGATTCAATATTTTTTTATATTACTTACTCAGTTTATCTTAAAATAATCAATATTACTGTGAAAATAAACTTGTATCAGCATTGTGGGACCATCCTTGACATTTTACACGCATAAAAAGTAGTTTCATCTACTTTTACGAGATGAAAAACTAGTTCGAAAGCTTATTAAGACATTTATTGTCTTGCCATCATATTCATAGGACGAAAATTTCCATTATGATAATACTATTTTTTTTTTTCTCTTTTTCAATTTTACAAAATATTTTCTTAAAGTTGTATTGATAGACTTTCTTAGATAACAATAAACATATTTATTTGTTTATTGTCGAAAAGTGCCGAGGCATAGAAATCATAACGAAGACGATAAAATAATGAAGTCGATAAAAATTTTAATTACGGCAATCAAAACATCTTGGAAAAGGAATTCTGAAAACAGAAAAAACTGTGAATTCCAGTTAATTAACTTTTTGACGTTATTTCAACGAAATGCTCAAGCATCCAAATTAGAAACCATTGAGTTTTTTGTTTTCACTTATTTGAAAAACCAAAATACGCGAGATACCAAATATTTTTCGCAATTTATTACATATATTATACAAACAAAATATTTCTTTCAAATGATATAGAATTAAAAAAAAAAAACAATTTTATTGACAACTCTTGTTTTGTTTAATTAAGAATTGAAATCATTTCATCAAAAAATAGCGCCTTTTATAAAATATTTTTTTCACTTCAATAATAGTGTTCAGGAAGGAACTCTGTGACAGAAGCGTTTAAATTCAGGCGTTGTCAAATTTGCATTCGAGTGAAAAAAAATTATCAACCACTCAAGCAGGAAACAAAATGCATTTATTTACCGAAGGGAAAAACATTTAATGAGGATAGAAAAAGGCTTTAAATCTCCTGCTTAAAGGCAGAATTTTCAAAAAGGAATGAGCTAATTATTTCCCAGTACATTGCTTATCTTGCTTGAGCGATTAAGGAAATTTTCACCAAGTGTGAAGTTTAAAAAAATAACAAGAAAAGATACTTAAAGAAATGTTTGAATAATTGCTTGGCCGGCGGTTTATACACAACTTTCGTTTTAATAGTTTCTTTTTGTTTCCCTTCCTAAATTAAAATAATTCTTTGTAAATGTTTATTAAATGCAACATTGGAACTTTTTGGATCCTATCTTTTATTGCTGCTTCAAGAAATAAAATTTGCTTTTCATCGAAATTTGTTTCTCCGTGAAAAAAGTTAAAAGATAGGTGGCTTCTGTGAAAATGATGTAGCGTCACTTTTCTAGCTCTTAGAATTTCGGATTTCATGTCACCGGGAAAAAAATCTTTTTATTTCTAGATTTCATGGAGAATTAGACTGGTTAGCTCATTCTGGCGTTTTAAAATTCATCGTGATTTTTTTTGAACCTTAAAGTTCTACTTTAAACTATAGTTCTTTATTAACTTAAATAACTTTTTACAAGAATTTTGACGAAATACTTATGTTATAAGAAGCATTTTATATGAAACATTTATCCTCATTTGAACTATATTTCATGTTACATAAAATTTATTCGTCAGGAAACTTTTTTCTTTTTATACTTTCGAATAATTTTCAATCCTTGCCTAAATGAGTAGTATATACAGACTTCGAAAATTAAGCCAATTTAGAACATTTTTGACGTCCTATATACAAAATATAAAGAAAAAAAAACCCGAAAATGAACCGCACATTTCATAAGTGTTATACTAATTTAATTTGTCCTTATTAATTATTTTAAATTGTTAAAAGCAAAATATTTACTGATAGGAATTTAAAAAAAAATGAAAAAAGGTATAAATGAGACTAATATGGAATTTAATAAGATATTGAACAATCACAAAGACTAAATAATAATTATTATTCAAATTTAATTCACGCATACTACTTAACCCCTGTTACTACACTCTATTAACCCGACCTACCCTTATTTTAATTAATTTGCCCTTGCATGATAAAAAGAATTTAATTTACAATAAAACGTACAAGAAGTTTTATTCATCTTGTTTTCATTTAATTTTCACAATTTTAATTTTATTCACAAATTACTCAATTTATTTTTATTTATTAATTAATTACCAATGTTTTTATATTATTATCTAAATTAAATTATTTAACTCTAATTAACATTATGGGCTCAAATCTTTCTAACAAATAATCATATCCTAAAAAATTAAATTTTACGTAAATTATGCCTGTAATTTTCCAAAATTTTTTAATTCTGAAGTAAAGATTAATAATTATTTGGTTAATCTTTATTAACTTGTACTGGTCATGAACGTAACACCAGATGAAAATTATCTTCAAATTGTATACATCAATTTTCAGCTTACAACAAAGTCAATATAATTTACAATTTCAGAAGTAGATACATAAAATTTGGCAATTCTAGAAGAAAATGTCTTTAATTTTTTTAAATAGTGGAGATATTTACATTGTACTAATATGAAATGTAATATGATATACATTTTTGGGAAAATGGGAACATGCCTTCACTTTTGTGGCCGTAGTACCCTAGTGTAAGGTGACCAGACGTCCCGATTTTTAACAATTTATCCCGCCTCCCTCGTGGTCTTAAGAAAATCCCAATTCTTAGAAAGAACGCTCGACAAGCAAGAGAACGGGAAGGGAAAATATGGTTTTTGGCAGCTATTTCCTCAAGATATGAGCTTTATATTATTTTTGTAAATTTTATAACGTTAAACTTTAATAATAATAATAATTGTTGATAACTGATTATCAGGAATTCCTGATCAAAATCCGCCTGGATCAGTTGCTAGAATACGACCACCGTCGTTTGGACTTGATGAACAGTGGCATTTTTCGGCATTGGCAGCGATGAAAACATTTTGTAGCTATAAAATGAAGAGAGAACACTTTATACACTTCCACAGATTGTATTCTTATGGCAACATGTTTCGCTAGAGATCTAGCATCATTTGGAACATTGTTGAAAAAGTATTATATCTTATACAAAAATTGGAAACGGAAAGGAATTTTAGAAAGGAGAAGGGTTAGGGTGTAAGGAGTTTGTTGGTCGTCCACGAAGTAAGGCCTTCTCATATTGAGATTTGTTACTTCTCTATTGCTAATTAAACAAGTGATGTCGACAAATAAGTTATTCAGATGATTTATGTTTGTTATTTATTTAGTTACCAAAGGTAGGTAATTTTAGGTGCCAAATTTTTAATCAAGAACGCCTCCCCCCCATTAATGGTGTACCGCTTTTCGAATGTTATATTCTGGTCACTTTACCCTAGTGGTCATAGTCGCGAACTTGTGGTGGGCATTGTTTCCCTCAAACAGTGGGTTAGAGCCCTTATTCTACTAAAGAGCCGCTGTATAAGGAGCTGATGCACGTTAAATGTGTCAAGGCTCTAAGTCCGCCCTTTGGAGTGGTATGTAAATTTGGAGAGGTAGGTGCCAGATCAGGAGTCGATCTAGCCACATGAACGAAACTAAAAATTACGAGATCCATTACTAATACCCTTCTGTTGCTTTTAAATGTAATATTAAGAAACATTCAATAAAAATGTCTTCACATTAGCAGTGGAATTTTTTTTTTTATTTCTAATGGCAAAGCAAATACAAATATAAAAACTAGAACATTAAAAATGACCGAAGTCATTGCCTCTAAAGTTCTCCATGCCAATAAAGCACTGTTTCTAAGTCGCCTTGAAGTGATGCACAACAACGGAGGTGGTCTCTGTTAATCGGATCTGCCGAATTACAGGAAAGACAGCCAAAGGTCGTAAAGATTTCAATGTGATGGAAGATGCCCTGGCAAGCAGTCATGATCTATTAGAAGTCCGTATTCAGAGACAGCTTGCCACGTGGATTGCTGAGAATTGTCAAGAAATCATCAACTTTAACGCTTCAACTTCATTCTGTCTCGAATTAGATACTCAAAACTTTTATTCAAAATAGAATGAAATGCAAGTCTCGGTTGAAATAGCCTTGATCCCCTTTTTGCTACAGTAACACTGATTCGCAGTTCAAAGAGAGTATTTTAAATTACTTCACTACCTCTTTTGACTTTAAAATATTATTTTTTGACTCCTTCCTTGTAGGTTTTAGTACATTTTATGTATTTGATGACCAGTTAGGTAATTTATTTTTAGCTAATGTGTAAAAGAAGAGAATATTTAATATGTGCTTCTTCTGCACATTATTAGTTTCATATATATATATATATTTATGGAATAGCCGATACTACTAATTATTCTAACTGAAGAATCAAATCTTGAATATTAAAAACATTTAATTTTGAGGTTTCACATTAACCATTATTGCACACATTGGCAAAGACATTTCACAATAACATAAAAAAAAAACATTTAAACAATCAGCTTCATGGCTACGAAACATCAACAAGGGCGTCTTCCTTGTTTCAATGAATCCAGTAGTCTCGCCTTCGAGAGCATGCTCCCTTCACTAACAGAGGCAGCTCCCTCTATGATCGGATGTTTCTTCTAAAACCATATTTCAGCGACCCAGTAACAAGAACGATGGAATTCCAAGTCTTTATTGAATGCACGGGGTTTCCTACATAGGGAGAACACTGGGATAACGTATTACAATGCTTGGAAACAGTCAAATGAATTAATATAATTAATAATTTTTAACTCTTTTAAATGGTAACAGTTTTATCCAAAGTATGCATAGAATTTTGTAATATTTTATCTGCTTCAGATATATAAATATTGATATCGATAGTTACAGTTCTAATATTAATGAGAACTTTATGAAATTCAGGAGTTAAAATATATGAAGAAATTTAACTGTATTCATTATGTAACCTATTTTTTATGCAAAGCTGTACTTCTGTTACTTATTTCTATATCACTATTATTAATTTTAATAAAATAATTTTATTAATCAGATGTGTATTATTCATATAAGGATATAGTTCTTTACAAATAATAACATAATTACTAGGGACCTTATTAGTATAACATTTAATGTATTCGTCTTGTAATTTTTCATAGAATATCTTAAACCATAAAGCAAGAATTTGTTCCTCTCTGGCTTTCTAGGTCACCGAATCTTAATCCCATTAAAACATTTGGGATGTGATTGAGTGAAATGCTCGATCATCTGATCTTGCTCCGTTCAATTCTTATCCTTAGTCAAATTCATTGTTATCACCAAACAGGATAGTGTTTAAATATCGAAGGTCCGTGTAGTTTCTTAAAAGTTCTAATGCCTTGAAGGTTCCAAGCGAAACAAATCGCTGCTCGTATCAGAGTAGAAAGGAGTGCGATACCATACTAAACAGGTATCTCTAATGCATATACAAAACAAAAAAAGTACATTTTATAAACATTTAAATATCTAAGAATATCCCAAATTAAAACAAAACTATTGAAAGAGAATGTCTCATACATATATAGTAGCTTGAAAAACTTAAGCAACAATTCCATTTTTCAACATACAGTCATGAAGTTGTTGAAATGGGCCTTTTGAGACCAGTGCATTGAAAAGACAGATCAATAGAAAGGCGAAGCATATACAAATATCAGCACTAAGACATCAGAGGGGAAGTCACACTACGCAAAGGCGTAGGATGCGCTCTCTCAGTGCCCACCCAACCGAAAGTGGAAGGACGCATTTCCAAACATTCATTACAAGTGAAAATAAAATCGTTCGCCTCAAATGTCTGCAAGAAATCATCAAGTTACCTAAGGTAGAATGATCGGCAAGCTTGAAGAGGGGAAGACACAAGTGTAGTTTCCAGAAAATGGAAAGCCTTTCAAATGACAGTTACAACGACAAGAAACATTGTTTGAAACATTGAAACACAAAAAACGACATTGTTTTCCTCGGCGGGGATCGGCCGAGGAAAACAATTTCAAGTGATGGCTGTGACTAAGTGCAGCTGCTTACGGCAACCGAACGACAGGTATCATGGTTTACTGTGACAAGACGTATGCATAAAAGTTACCTATTTATCTGTAGTCCTGAATTCTGCATACTATTAACAACAGCCCATCGGCGGCACCGTTTACAGTAGTGACAAGAACACAAATATTCGACATCTCATCAGTGGAGTCATGTTCTATTTACTGATAAAAATCGTTTGAATCTGATCAGTGATTTTCAGCGAAAGTTGATATGGAGGTAGGGACATAGTTTCATCCCACTAACATCAGGGAAAGAAACAGTCGATATGTTCTGGAGTGCTTGTGTGGTGAGGCATTATGTTGAATGGATGAACGGAGCTCCATATATTCAACAGCGGCTCCCTTACTACGATGAAATTATCCCCCGTACAAGTACGTCTGTTCCAAGGTGCCGTTGATCCAGACTTTATTTTTGTAGATGACAATGCACGTCTACACAGGACCTCCATTATATATATATATATATATATACACTTCAAAATTAAGAGAATTTTCCGATTTTGCCGATTATCTCTAGAACTACTGGACAGATTTTAATGAAATTTTGTGTGTATATAGGGTTGATAAATAAATAAAAAATGCTATTTAACAGTTTTAATACACGCGCATTATCATACGTAACATTCATCGGAGTCGCAAGGTATGAAATAGCTGTTGCAGAATAGAACAAAGAAATGGGTTAATAATGAGTATGGTCACCTCTTACAGATATATATATATATATATATATATAGGCCTCGCAACGTGATTTTATACTGGATATAAGGAAATTTATGAGTTCCTGAGGTAATTGGTCCCACTTGTTCAACAACGCTATTTTCAGGCCTTAGATGGTTCTCGGAAGGGGCTTGCGAATTTTAATTGCCCTCCTCAGAGCGTCCTAGGCATGCTCTATAGGATTGAAGTCTAAAAATCTGGCTGGCCAATACATCCAGCAAAAATCCTCACTTTCCAGAAATTCGTCAACCAGCTGAACTCTATATGACCTCACGTTGTCATCCCTTAAAAGGAAATCAGGTCTAATTGGACCCTTGAAAATGCGGATATAGGATTCCAAGATCTCTTCCCTATACCTCTCAAGAGTCGCCTCAGTGCCTCTTTCAAAGACATGGAGGTGTGTGCGCCCTTCCAAAATAATGCCTGCCTTGACCTCCGCTGCCGTGATGGTCGATTTCTTGGACATTGGAAGGCAGGTAGCGGAGCCCTGGTTCTCTTCATATGAAAGTATGGTGAAAATCACTGGTTAGGCTGAACCGGGACTCATCAGTGACGGGAATGGTCCCCCATTGATTCATGCTCCAATCTGTATGATCTCTGCATCATTTTAAGCGGATTATCCTTTTCGCAGAACTGAGAGGGACGCTTATAACAGGTCTGTTTTCAAATAGCCCTTTCTCATGATGTCTTCTGGAAACAGTCACTCTTGAAACTTGGGTCACTGTTGCTGCATACAACTCATGAAAGACCTGAGAAGCTGTTGCATCCCTGTTACGTCTCGCTATAATTGACAAATAGCGATCTTCTATGGCCGTCGTGGCTCATGGATGATCTTGAGCAGGCTTTATCTAGACGGATCCGGTATCCCTTAACTGTTTCTAGAAGTTGGACATGATGCTGGGCGTTGAATCGAATTCTCTGCAAACCTAGATTTGAGACTGGCCTGCTTCTAACTTACCCACAATTCGCCACCTCATTCCATCATCCATACATTGGTCGTTACTCACTTTTACTGTTTGAATTTTAATTTAAGCGATTGATGCAAAAAAACACTAAGAAAATCGGCGAAATGTGCTAGCAAACGAAATACGGATTTTGGCCCGCGCGCTTATAAATCCTGTTTTTCGACTAGCTCAACTCCCATACACAGTATTTTTATATTTCGTTCAATTCTTTTCCCGAAATTCTATAAAATATGCAAATTCTCTTAACTTTTAACACCAGTATATATATATACTGCCTCTTCAAATCATTTGAAAGTGACACTTTGTCTTAATTCAAAATATTCCAACCGACGTCTTTACGAGCAAAACACCTGCTCACGTCGGAACGCGGATAAATCATCTCTCTCAGTATAAGTAGTTCAGACATGTTTCGTGCAATTCATGTATGAATGAACGTTGTTGAAGATTAAACAGGCTGAATGATAGCACGAAGACGAAAATTGGAAAACATGTTAAAGAAAAATCTTTTGAAATCACAAATACGGACCATCACTATCCAAATTCTGAATGTGCCTCAGTGTGTGATCTCAAGACTGAGGTAGAGGTTTCAAAATATAGTTAAAGTTAATCAACAACGCGAACCATGTCGTCCAAGTGCCCAAAACGATCGACAAGATCGAGCTCTGGCAATAACTTTATAAAATAAGAGAGACAATTGTATCACAGAACTGTGGGTTCATCGATCTCCTCACATCCAACACAAGCGTGTGAGTTTCCAGACATATTGTTTACAATAAACTCATTCACGTTAGTCTCAATACTACACGACCAGTTGTACATTTCAGCTCGCTCAAATAAACTAGAGTTTGGACAGTGGTTCAATGTGATGCTCAGAGACGGATCATGCTTTAGTATGAACACTGATTCTCCTTGGGTATCGATAACGAAAGAACACGGAACTCGTTTTGACTCGGGAAATATCACGGAAAGACATCGTTATTTTTAAATCAAGGAGTGTCATAGTGTGGGTAGAGATCATGCTGGACGGCCGAAAACACATCTATATATTTGAGACGGCGTCTGTGACTGCTAAGAGATACAGAAATAAAGCTCTTTGGCCTTACTTTCGCCTGTTACGAGGTGCTGTTTGTCATCACTTTTAATTTACAGATGATAATGTGCCTTGTCACCGTACGAAACTGATCAACTACTTCCTAGAAATAGAAAATATCTAATGCATACCGTGACCTACTCACTTACCTGATTTGAATCCCATCGAGTATGTAGAGGATATGCTCGGGAGATAGCTTGCACCTCTTTCGTGTCTACCAAGCTTCATTATAATACTGAAAAGAGCTCTTCATATCCTTTAGAACTTTTTGGGCCCACAATTAAACCACGATGTCAAAGTAAGTGTTTGAAATTGTTGTACAGCTTGCATGGCTATCAGAATGACCCCACACCTTATTAACCTGAAATTTTTTTTGTTTCATTTGTTTTAAACTAAAGATGGAATTTCTCTTATATGCAGTTTTCTTTCAAACTGTTTATGCAGATAATAATAGGAATTAATATTGTTTTCTCATTTTATAACCGTTTTACACTCGCACATCACGTTTCCCGTCACTCTGACTTAGAATTTCATTATTCACATATTTACCAATTATGTTTAACTTTTGGACATCAATATATTATAGTGCAGTTTAATAATTTTTTGATAAACGTTTGTTAATAAAATTTAGTGAATATATAAAATTAAATCATTAATAAGTAGTAAAGTAGAAATCAAAAGCTCTTTTGATTAACTCAAATATTAATATACTTAGTCATGATATTCAATTCAAATCAAACTTAAGATCCTTATTAAACAGTTCATTTAAACAAGTATCTTCATCTCCATATCGAATATATCGAATGCGCATTAAATTTGAATTTTATGTGAAATCAATTTAATTATTTCTATGAAATTCTTATATGTATCTTTCAAATTTCGCTAATATATTTAGTGGCTCACATGATGCAAAAGGCATCTAAAGATACTTTAGTGTAAGGTAACCTAATATATTCAAATAAACTTTAGCCCTGCTTCTATCACTGGACTGTCTTGAGACATTTCCTGGACGTCAATAGGAAGTCCCAAGGCTCTTATCAATCAACTTTATCGGCCTAATTAAAGAAACTGTCCGCGTCTTGCAACATAAGCTTCAGAGAAATTTTCAGGAAGCGTTTGGTATTTAATATAAAAAAAAAATTATAAAAATTTGATTTTACTCAACAACATCGTGTGGTGTATTTTATGCCGTTCTGTAAGCACATATTTAATTTAAAATTAATCATTTTATAACGTAAAATTATGAAAATATTAAAAAGTGTCAAAACTATGATGATTTATTTTAGTATTAATATAACTGGTTGATATAATGTTTTAAAAAAATTGATTAATTCATCAAATTCATCAATTAAATTATTGAACTAAGAAATAAATATTTTATAGCTGTTTTATCTTTAAAATTGTTTAATTTTTTAAAATTTTAAATATTCTGAATTGTTTTTTAGTTTGAATTTTCTTAAAAAAAATCAAATAATAGATTTTTAACAACAAATATAATGTTGAAAATCAAAATAACATGAAGTACAAATATAAGTATTGCTTATTTCCTATTATTTAATTTTATGTAAAGTAATTTTTTTAAACTAAAAGTAAACTTATTAAAAAATATTGATAAGAACAATCTAATTAAAAGAAACTGCAATGTAATTAAAAGAAAAAAAAAGTTATAGTGATATGTGTAATGAAAAATGACTTGAAAATGTTTTGATGCATTTAAAAATAACATTAAAAGAAAAGTTATGATTGCCAGCATCGGCAGGGTAAATTTGATGCAGTATTTTATGTCTTTTACGATCAGCCTGCTATTTAAAATTAAAAATTTATAATATATAATCTTTTAACATAACTCAAACATTAAATTCTAACATTTTTCATTACTTTTTGTTTATAATTAATGTTCATCGATAATTTTTTTTTATCGATTTTTAAGAATATTGATAATTATAAAGAGCAAAACAATTCTACTATTTAAACACGATATGCATTGTCATTAATATTTTTATATAAACTTTCGTCACCAGTTTCTAAATTATCGTCATATTCCTTTTTATAACCAATATTTAAATTAACACTTAGTGACAAATTTTATCTTTAAAATACATGGATCATATGGTATATTATATTACATTCATAACTGGGCATTCAAATTAATAGTTTTGAAAAGGAGTTTAAAATTCGTTTTTGATCTTGATTGTATGAAATGTATTACAGTTTAATTGTTTAAAATCAAGAAATTCAGAATAAAAAAAAGAGCTGACCTCTAAAAAAGTCATGAAGGTATTTCATATTAGCAAGCAAACTATATTGAAGCGTAATATGCGCTAATGTATTCGGAACTCTAATTTTAAAAATAATTATTTGTTAAATACGAGATATTTTATGAAACCAAATGCGATAGCCTTTAAAGTATTCTATTAAAAAGCTAAACTATATTTTTAATACTAGATATGTTCGTTCTATTCAGATTAAAAAAAATAACCAAAAAATAATGAAATATTTATTCCTACAAATGAGAGACTTGTTCTTGTGATATTTGATATGACTCTAAAAATATTTATGCAGTTAAAACGTTTTACTCTACATTATACTTAAATAATTAAAATTCTCACACTTGGTGACTATTTATTTCAATAACTATATCACTCTTCATTCTGTAAAGAGTTTTCTCTTCACCTCCCTTAAAACCACCGAAGTGTTTGTAATCTTCCAATTCATCACTACCATTCATTTTGATCTCGTTACTTTTCAATGTAAGAGTTATTTATTTATCAGTTTGATCAAATGCTATCGTGTTATCTTAAAAGGATAATATATCTTTCAACTGATGGGAATTTGATGTTGAGAACTAGTTATGTTATTAAATTATAAGATTTTATCCATGAACCCTGGGAATTGTAATGAAATTGAAGATGCTTAGCTCCGTTTGTGGAATTGTCTTACAAGAGCAAAGACGAAAAAAATGCTTAAACATATTACATGTAACAGAATTATTGAGTACATTTTCTGCCACATAAATATTGTCTTTATTTTTTGCTTTTAATGGAAATTTTTGATCATTGTTCGCTAAATATATTATTTATATTTGACTTACATAAGTGATATATAAGTCAAATAATATGTTAATACTATTATTTAATGAACTAAAAAGAGGAATAGCATAGCGTTTTCAGATTTTGAATACAAAAATACATATTTATACAGTTTCAAAATATTATAGAATTGATAAGAAGAAGGTACAATAACAGGGAACAAGGATATTAAACTCCAATATGTAATATCAAAGGAAGATAAAATGCATTAAGTTTAATAAATAGTTTGTTTGCTTGTGTAAACGGAAGATACATTTAATGTTTTTTACTTCTCTAAGCAAGATAGTGTAAGTCACCAAACGCCTTATTATTTTTAATGCTAGGAATTTTAAAAAGTATAAATTTTTATATGGGTTATTAAATAAACAACGTAGTATTCCATCATAATATATTTTATATTTATATATATTGGTAGATAACTAACTTCAGGATAAATTTTATAAAGCTGTTTACTGAAATACCTCATAACTAATTGTCTATAATGTCTGTAATAATTTTAAGGACTTTTAGACATTTAAGATTTTGTAGACTTTTCAAGAAAATAATATTTAGCACTCAACAAGTACACTTCTGTATAAACCTTTGCTTGCGGTAATGTTCGAAATTTTTGTGACCAATCTGAGGTAGAAAAAAAAAGTTAAATAATAAAAAACTATTTTAGAGCTACATTTTTGGAGCCTTATGTCTTGAAAATTACTCTCGCAAAACCAGTTTATGTAAGTGATATGGAGCCAAATAGCCGTAAATATGTAAAAAAAATTTTTTTAATAAGCTCAAATAAATTAGACGTTTAGTAACTTAAAGAAAAAATTGAAAAAGAGAAAGAAATAAAATTAAATTTAAGTGCTTAATATTATAAATATGTATGCGCATTATGCACTGAACGTGTCTAAATTTCTTATTTTTTTATCTCTTAAAATCTGTAAGAGCTGCTTTGAGAGGAAGCTAAAGTAATCCAATTTGCATAGTAATATCACTTAAGAAATGCAGTATAAGAGTGTTTTTACAGAAATACGTTGTAGTAATGTCTTGTGATAGAACAGCCTTAAATAAAGTTTTTTCTTTAAAAAACATTTTTTTAAATGTTTAGGCTATGAAACTACTGAAAAAAATTTTCAATTAAGGAGAGAAGAATAGACCTCATTCAATTTTTAATGCTTTAATGTAATATTAATTTAAGGATTAAAAAAGTTGAAGCTTTTTAGTTAAGCTGGTAATAATGCATGTTGAATATTTAATGATGTCATTTGATTTTAATTGCATTGCAAAATTCCCTTGGAAAATATTTGCTGTTCTTGTTTAATCTAAAGTATAATTGATAACTTCCTGAAATCATTAAAAAGAAATCGAGTTTTATTCCAGTGCATAGAAAACTGAAGCACTGAATACAAACATAAGAATTTAGAATTTTTTCAAATTTTATTATAAAAAATTTGAATGTTCAGTTTATTAGTGACAGAAATATACAGCTATGTGTTAACTACAAAATCTGAGAATATCAACATTTCTTCGCGATCCCAAATGTAACTTCAAATTGCAATTTTACAATAATTCATTAAGATGTTTTGAAATATATCTGAAAAGATTAATTACAGCTAAGTTTTAAATTTTTTTTTCAATGTTAACAATTGAGATAAATAAAATTATACATAAAAGACTTCCTTGCAATTGAGTGAAAAAATGAGGTATTTTATGATTAAAAAGTATAAAGTACAACAAATACAAGATCTACGAAGAAAAAGGAATTATACACTATTAAGTACGGAAAAATTATCCGTTATTAATATCAACAACAATTAATCTCTAAAAATGGAATTATTAACAGAACACTTAACATTTCAACTACTGGATTAAATCTTACTATAAAATAATGTAGGTCACTTAAATGTTTTTAAGAAATTGGTAATATGCAATGAAGCATTTAAAAGTTCATGCATTTCATATACACAGTATTGGAAAATATGAGGAAACAAATAATCACTTATGGTAAAAATGTGTCGTAATAAAGGAATTTGACTTTTATCTAAAAAGTTCTAAAACTATCTAAAGAGTTTCAGAAAAAAATAAATGTTTCATAATATAAGTGTATTATGGGTGAACGAGAGATAAAAGTATTTCTCAAGTTTCAAAGAACTATAACTATAATGTATTTAATAAAACAAATGATAAGTTTGTTTTCAATCGTATCTGAGTTTGGAATGATTTTTATTACATAAATTTTAAGCAAAAACAAATAGCAATGGATAAAATATATTAAAAACTGATACCTATATTATTTTTATACAAAATATAAAGGTTTTATTTTTTTTTTATGAAGAAATGTTTTATTTATCCAAGTTAAGAGAAATAGGTATCAAAAATTATCAGAATCAGAAATCTATAAATTATGTTATTTTTCTATACTTTTCCTAATCCCCCCCCCCTATAAATTCATATCATAACTTTCATTTAAGCTATATTATGCATTACGAAGAAATTCCTATATAATCTTTTGAATCTTACTTCGTTGGTGAAAACGGAGCTAAAATGTCGCAAAAACAATATTTATCTTAAGCGAACCGGAGCATTAAAACAGGTTGTAGAATTCACACTTCGTCGGTGCTCATAACAAAACTGTTTAAAAGAATTACAAGGATTGATGAATATGTCCTCAGAAAGCCCAACAGAAGAAGATCGTATAATCGAAAATGATTTGTTTTTAGTAAGCATCATATGATTCACAAGAAAGCTGTAGAAGTCTCAGTTACTCGTGCTCGGGAGCATCAGGCCTTTCGCTCCTCAAAAATTCTTCATCCTAGCTTTTCCGGCCAATGAGATCGTCCTCGTCTTCTACAAAAAAGATCCATTGAAATTACTCAACGTTTTGATATTTGCTTGGTTTCCGGTGCATTACAATGATTCCATTTATCGTCGATGGTGATAACTTGATGCAAAATGACGTCGACAACTCGACGAGGCAGCAATCAAATTTTGATTGAGCAGCAAATGACTATTAAATCAAAGCTAATTTATGAGTCAATGTTAAATTTGTTTCGGCTCCATTTGACAGGGGGCAGCACCTAGTGGTAATAACAATTTACTTAAATGATGTCATTTGTCATTAAATACAATTTCCACTTGGACCAAACTCATAATTTCGTCAAATTTTCCCCATTTAAAAACATGTTTATACTTTTATGAAAAAAAGCCTCTAAAAATGCTTAAGAAAAGAACGTGCATCACCAGTTAAAAATATATCAAAATTAATTCATCATAGTAGGTGTAATTAAACGGTAAATATAGTATGATACAAATTATTATTGTTATTTTGTCTTACAAAAGGAAATTATAAGTAATGTACTTAGGAAACTTTAAAAGTGACTTTAAAAACTTATAATGATTTCAAAATCTATTTTTGAAACACACTCATATTCTAATATACTTATGAAGATTACTGTTTCAATATCAAGACAATTTAATTTATGCTTCAATAACATAAAACTGAATCTTTTCTTAACCAGATTATATATAATTATTCGCATACTCTTTGCGTTTAGAGCATTAAAAAGTTTTGCTTCATTTATGTTTATGCTGGCATTTTATTATACTGTCTGAATGATGTCTGACGTTGAAAGTAAAATTTAACAAGAAAAAATATTTCGTTCTAAGGTTCACAATGTATTTAGATACAAACAATGCCTCCACTTCTTAATGAAATGTTTTCTACTAAGGTTGTTAACCTTTCAAAAAGCTTGAATTATCCATCTTCTTGCGAAAATGTCTGGAAAATTTTAATTCAAATTTAGTTTGAAGAATATCTTTTCAACTATTTGCAAATCTAACGTACTCATAATGAATCCGGGAGGGAGTGAAGAGTGTTTTAATTTAAATGCATCCGTTTACTTCTTAAAAATACACGCAAAGACAAAAATGAGACATTTTAAAGAAATGTTAAGAAATTGAATAGTTTAAAATTCCATAAGAAAATTTATTTTTGTCGTTTGTTAGCACAGATTATAGAGTCGACGTACTTCATAAAGATTAATCTTTTTCTTAAATTAATTTAATAAACAAACATGCAAATACTTTTTTGAGGAATTTTGGGAATATTTTGCATAAATAAACGTAGAGCATGGATCCTTAAAACATTCTAATGAATTTCTCCTTAGAACATGGATCCTTTAAGAATTTTAACGTATTCCTCTTTAAAACAATCGCAATAATGCTGCAAATCGATTGCAGTAAACATTGTTTTAAATAGACTTTTATCTTAAATGAAATTTCTAAACCGTGACCTTAATATGACGTATTAAAAGAAATCTGATGCTAAATGACGATATTGTCTCAGACGAAATTTGGAGATGTGTACTATCATCGGTTATTAATATCAAACAAATGATACTTAAGTAAATGTTATTCCACACTAACTGGTATTCGTGCACAGTGTGTGTAGTTCCTCCATAAAAATTACACTAGGAAACTTCATTTATTTATGTACAACAAAAGTTTAATTGTCGTTTCATCTTCATTTAAGCTATGGATTTGCTATGGCAATATTGAAAGAATATGATCAAGCCGTATTTTATTAAAAAGTTTATGAAGTTTTCTTGATACGCTATCAACATAACCATTCCCATAGCATGTTTTAAACGCCCTTTACCAATCTACTACTGTGTAATTACTAAATAGCAATTTTTAAATGAATTAAATATTCTCATGAATAGTTTGTTTGTGTATATAGTAAAAATGCTGTCACGCTTAACACTATGAAGGAGAACCAGGAGTTGCGAAGCAGCAGTTAAATGAATAAAAGTGAATTAAAATTCTCTTTTTACAGTTATATAAAAAGAGCCGATGAGGAAGTGTCTATAATTCTCACTTTTTTCTTTTAGCTGTTTAAATCGTCAGCTGATATTTTTTATTAATTTAAAGCTACTTTAAATGTTTTTTAATTATTAATAAATTCTTGTTTTGAAATATGTAGTTGCAGTACCTTAAACCTTCTAATTTAGATTCAAATTATATGTCTTTTACATTCAAACAAAAAAGATTTACAGTTTTTCACAATTTTAAATAATTTTGTATATAATTATCTTCAATAAAGTTTCAAAGAATGAAATTTTGCTTGAGTTTTAAAAATTTACATTTAGCTATTAGTTCCCAATCTTTATAATATAATGATGAAATTAACTAATTTTATAAAATTCGTCATTGTCAAAATCTCCTAGCAACTAAAATTAAAATTTAAAACTCATTTACAATAATTGGCATGGATATTACACTATGCAACAAATTATTTTGAATAGTGTAATTCAAAATCATTCATATTAATAGTCTTAGAATTTCAAAGTAACATTTCAAAAGCTCTCATATAGTTTTCTGAGGAAAAAAGTATCAAAATTAAGCGATCAATAATACGATTTTACCACAAAATATTAACTATTCTTCATCATTATAAAATATTTACTGATTAAAAGAATAATTCTGTGAAACAACGAGCAAAATTTTTTAGAAGCCAAAAAATAAATTGAATAAAACAAATAAATACAATATTAGGTACTCTATAAATTAATTATTCATCTTAAATTTTAGCAATATATTTGACTGCTTATCATAAAGTAAAAGGATTTGAAGTGAAATAATAAAAAAACTTATCTTTAATAGGATTCTTCCAGATCATTAGATATTTTTTTCCTTATTTATTTCAGTTTTGAAATTCCACTCTCTTTTTCGGAATAATTGAAAAACTCCTTATCTTGACATTAATGATATTTTATAGATTTAAACGACATAATGGTTCGATATAAGGTAAAAAATACATGACAAAATATAAAATTGAACTACTTTACCAAAGAATCAATTTATATTCTTGTTATTCAGGAAATTCATTGAAAAATTGATTGAGGTCATTCGATGAAAAACGTACATTTTTTTTCTTAATTTTTAAACGTCAGTTCAAAAAGATAAATAGTATCATTTGCGTTATAATGAGGTGTATTGTGCAACCTATGATATTTTGAATATTTTTTAATCATGATATGTAAATACAATCTTTTCAATCGAATCGTTTTTGTTTCTGAATTGAAATATCAATACTTTAAATTATAATATTGAAATGTGTTGATTGTTGTCTTCAGATATTGCATCTTTAACTCTAATTTGTTCTTTTTTAAAATTTTGTGAGAAGCTTTCGCATTTTATGAGTGGGTGATGCACAATAAATGTGTTAATGAGTCTTTCCAATTTCATTATAATTAGTATTATGCATGTTACATATGAAACTGTTTTTGTGGTTTAGATGGATAAATAACAATCAATGTTTGGAATTAAATATTTTAATAAACCCCTTCTACTTTAAATTCATCTAAATTGAAATTGAGTTTTTTATATGCATATCTAAAATAAAGGAGAGATCAAATTGCTTCGAATCGAGTTTTTCAAGGATTTCAATAAGTTTTTTTTGCAATAAATTCTATTTAAAAACAGTGGAAATTTAAAGCTATATGTAAATTTATCTATTTTTATTCTCAGTAACTTTCAATAAATTTCAAAGTAATTTATTAGACATATTCAAGAATTGCTATTTCATAGAATAAAAAATAATTAAAAAATGTATTTTTATTAAGAATCTTCTATGAAAGTTAAAAATCACTATTTCTTGATTCTTCAGTCAGTAATAATTAAAATTCTCCCCTCAAAGATTTCAGCAAATATTTTATAAGTTGCTTAATTTACTTAGGACTGATTACTACTTCTATAAACAAACATGTTGGAAAAAGTTTTACAAAGTTTCAATGCTTATATAACAAAATTTGGAAAGCTCTCAGATTCCTTATTTTAGAAGCGCACCAGAAAAATACCATGATCAAAACTTCTTTTAGAAATATACTACTTATATTTTTCCATTGAGCCCGGCCATTTCCGGGCTCAGTTACATTTGTCATCAAAAGTTAAGGTACTAACACATTTTTGATGCTCACCACTAAAAGAAGGAAATTAAAAATAAAAATATGGCTTAAATGAAGGATCATCTCAGCAAAATATAATAATAAAGTTTTTACAACTTTAAGTTCTTAAGAATCAGACAATTATACAACAGTAGGAGGAATCTATACTTTGAAAGAAGTATTCCACTTTTGTGAAGAAATTTTTATGCTTGTTGATCTTCAATTATAGGTACTAATATATTGTTGGTTATGTATAGGAGATGTCATTTACCCGATTTGATAATATTGTAGAATAAATATAAGATCGGAATGTATATTATCACTAACTGATGATGCCAGGCATCTTAAAGTGTGTCATAAAATCATCCAAATATTTTGAGATAATCAATTTGGAACCGAAAATTCTGTATTAAGATGTCCTGTTTCAAGCTGGCCACGTGTTGTAACTCCTGCACAATGTTGTTCGAAATATCTTTCAGCTAGAAGGAAGGGGAATGATATTGCGTCTTAGCTCATTTTTAGTCATTGAGTCGCAAACTGTACAATAATATCTGCTACTGTGGTACAAAGACGTCTTCACAATAAAGGACACTATACAAGACTACTCCTCGTGTGTGTCCTTCTTACATACAAGTAGGATAACAGTAAAAGTTTAATTATTATAATAAAAAATAAGCGAGATATCAGGATAAAATTTATTCTGTATATTAACTGATCTATATTTGTAAAGTACAGATATTAATGTTGATTTCCTTGGTTTCAAGAAGCCATAGATTAAAGTAACCCGCAATATGTTAAAGTTTCAATTATTATCCAGGGTTACCTAAAGTTTTAATTATCACTAAAATTTATTGAGATAAATTTTTTTATTTACTTATTTATCATTCTTAAGACTATATATAGCCACGATCTATATTTATACATTTTCTACTAGTATTTCTAGAATTTCCAAAGGCCATCATTATAGAATTCAGCAGACTGAGTTCTATTTTCTCCATAATGTGAGTTATTTTAACCTACCACTTCCTGAAACCAAACAGATAAATGTTAATACCTATAATTTACAACATTACTTACATAAGGATCAATTAATATGCATAGATATTTTATCTAGATATTTCGGATATTTCTTATTCATAAATAAATTTTTACCATACCTTATTATAATAGAGACACAAAAGCACATGTTTATGTTAGACAAAATAATGCATTAACTGAATCAGTCAGCCTTGGTCTTCTGTTATTTTCAGTGAAGAGTCCCGGTTCAATTTGGAGAGTGATTCAGATCATGTGCTCATTTGGAAAAAATCAAGTTACCAGGTACTGCCAAACTAACTGCACACACATAAGAAAACCACCAAGAAAACTGCACACACATAAGAGGAATTCACATATTAGCGGAAAAAAATGAAATAAAAAGATGCCGTTGCAGTTTAATAAGGTTTGTGGTCACCTCTGACAGCCAGATACGTTTCACAATGATTTCTCATATTTGCTACGACATCGGGGATGCGCTATGGGCTCAAAGAGTTCCAAAAGTTATGTAAAGCGTTTTTTAGCTCTGGAACGAAGCTTGGTGAGTTAGGAAGGAGTAAAAGCTGCTTATCGATCATATAACACACATGCTCGATAAAATTCAAATCAGGTGAGTGAGCGGGTCATGGTTTGCATTGAATATTTTTCGTTTTAAAGAAGTCATCGATCATGTAGGAGCTTTAGAGTGTATATGTAGTACTTCTACAATGTACTACATCATGTAGGAGCTTCTACAGTGACAAAGTACATTATCATCCATAAATATGAACGGCAGCACCTTCAAACAGGTGAACACAAGGCTCTCGAGCTTCATCTCTATAATTTTTTAGTTCTCACAGACCCCGTCTGACAGATATGAAGGTTTGTTCCGCCATGCAACATGATGTCTGCCCACAACATGATATCCCTTGACAGGAAAAAAAAGATGTCTTTCTGTGATGCTTCCCGAGGGTAAGAGTGTGTAACTTTCTCGAGAGATCATTGACAGACGAAAATTAGAGTCCAGACTAAAGCGAAATTCATCACTGAAAATAACATTGTTTCACTTTTCCAAACTCCAGTTCCAGTGTACGCGTTTATGTGTTGTTGTGAATGGATTGCAAACTTCTTTTTATCTGGCATAGATATTAACATGATTGAATTTCCTATAAATAGTTTGTCTTGAAATTCGTACTCCTGTAGGGCTGTGAGCGATCCAGTTCTCCGGCACAATTGTCCCTCTGACTTCACACAGCAGTTGACAGCTTTGGTCTTGGAGAATAGTCATGGCTCTTGGCAGACCTGGTACTGGTCTTCAATTAACATTTCCCGCACTTTGAAACCTCTTCCATAGTCTTGAGATCGCCCACTGAGGCCTATTCAAAATTCGAGTCATTTTGGTTTGTGATCGTCCGGAATGGAAAATTCCAACGATTCGTCATTTCGCAACTATATCCTGTTGTCGTCTTAAATACATAATTCGTTCTATTTAACCTATCTGAACTGCTTAGGTCGAGTGAACCGGTGTATTCGTATTCCAACGTGCGTAGGTGTTAACGTTTATTGAAATATTTAGCTAAAACACAAAGTTTCAACTACAACAGATGATTATTCACAAGTTATTTCGAACCAATTCATCAATATATACTCACATCTTTTTTGCATTTTAAGGATTATGCTTAACCTTTGGACATGACACCAGTGTATATTATGTTATTTTTAGTGATGAATTCATCTTTATGGATAATAACATCCGACCTCGCTGAGCTAGGCTTGTTGATAAATAATTTAAGAATCAAAGTGTGAGGCAAATGGAATTATATATATATATATATATATATATATATATATATATATATAGGACAAAGATGGATCTCAAATGATGCAACAAAATCCTCCTCTGCCTCTACGATATATAAAAAGATATATATCCTCTTTTCTCAAATCTAACCGCCCTTTAGACTTGCTATGGGCTATGACTATCTACAGAACCATCTGTATAGAATTAGACTCTCGAGCATAGATATTTGACCTCTTTGCGACTTTAGTGTGATCATGATTGGTGAACACCTCTGCTTATGCCCTGCCGTCATCTATGTCTTTAACATTTTTAACTCATCACCTTTATATATATATATATATATATATATATATATATATATATATATATATAAATTTGCTTATAGCTCAATTGTTCCAAATTTAATTTTTTATGTTACTTTGTTTTCGAATTAGACACAAAAGATTGGATGAACCTTAATTTTTGGAGGTCAGTATAGTATTTTAGTACTATTCTCGAGTTACTTCAAATGAATAATCATTCTCTCTGATTAGCCTATAAATTTTTAATATTACTTCGATAAGATGTTGACGAAAAAATAGTAACTATCGATTTTTAAAAATAATAATATGTAGTACAAAGCCTATAATTTTTATTAACTTAAGCAATGTATTAAAGATAGTTTTACGATGTATACTGGGGATGTTAATAGAATATATTTAAAATGTGATGCTCATTTAAAAATAACGAAAAAACTATACTTCTATACATTGGGCCTTAGCAAATAAATTGCTATAATGTTATATTCATTCATTCAATTTAAAAGAAGTGCCATCAAATTTACTGAAGAAAATTCGTTAGTTTAGTTACGATAAATTAAATATGACGAATACATGTGAAATGTAATGAAGGTTAGTGTGTATTTCATTTTCATAAATACCACTTTCAATTTGATTTTCAATACTTAAGATTATATTTAATAGTGAGAATATACAGTGAAGTGTTTTTATAAAGTATAAAGAAAAGCCTTTAAAAATACCTTAAAATAACGACCTTTTTTTTTCATTTTCACTTTTAGCAAAATTATTTTACAGAGAAAAATAAATTTAAACCAAGTACACTATTTTATTATTCGATCTTTAAAGATCAAAAATAAAAGCGATTTGCAGTAAAAACATCACAAACATTATCATATTATATATTCTTAAGATATTTTCAACAAATGAGTGTCTCGACAAAATGTATTCTTTTTTATTACTTTGTATTTCAGCATGCTGAATACTTAATTCATTCAAAAATTTGTTATAAATGGATTAGCAAAAAAAATATATAACAAGAATTAAGATATTTTCATATTTTGATGGAAAAATAATTTTATCATACAAATCTTATTAACATCTACATAATTATAGTACATAATGGTAATCATATATAACTTAAAAACTTATATTAAGTAGAAGAAAGAAAAACCTAAATAACAAAATAGAAAATGTTCCCTAAAAAAAGAATTTTATGAAATAATCATGTAATAAAATGCGGATTAAGCCTCCTTATAAGAAATGTTTATAAAAAGAAGGAATTGAAGAAATCTCTATTTCAGAAGAAAAGTTTACAAAGTAAATATTTTTAAGTAACTCATAACAAGATTAGAGTTCCAATTTCATAAATGATATTGATGTAACATAACAGGAAAAACAAATACGAAAGTAGCAAAGGATAAGAAGTAAGGCAATAAGTATCTTAAGAACTACATTAAGAGGAGAAAAATGATGAAATACATAGCTATTGCACTGAAATACGAAGGATATTATCAGGATATTTCCAAATCCTTTGGTGCTTAAGAGTGGAATAACCGTTTATCTTTCGGAAAAATATCGAGTTTTTTTTGTTAGATATTTGTATTCTTTCTGTATTTACTGGATGTGGACAAAATAACTTGAGCAAGTCGTTTTCGTGAAAACAATCTTAATACTTTAAAACTCATAAGTAAATTTCTATGTTAGTTGAAAATTATTTTTAAAACTGAGCACCTTTTGAATTGAATCAGTTCCTAATATTAAGTTAATTAAGGTTGAAAAGCTTTACATGTTTCTCAGAAAGGGGAAAAAGCTATTAAGTTATTAAAAATTTCTTGAGTTAGGAAGCTTATTTAGAATTCTAAGGACCTTAATTTCGACAGGTTTCTGTAAAAATAATACACAGATAATTAGATCTATTCAGACGAGATGCCTTATGTAATACTAAAATTTATGTTAACTATTTGTATAGCTTAGAAAACTTGCTTTAATCATTTTTTTACTTTCAGAATTTATTTTTTCCTTCTTCTTCTATATCTGCTTATATAAAACTAATTTTTTCTCCTTTATCATTTGTATGAACTTATAAAAATCCTTTTTTATTTTCTTGTTGAAAAAAGGCAAATTATATTTCTGTGAGAGATAAAGAGCATCAATGAAAATAAGAAAATAGATTAGGAAAACTCTTAGTAACATACTTAAATCAGAGAGGTATGTGCGGATGGGGAGAGGGAATTAACGGTACCTAACATCTCTTGAAATGAAATTTTTTTGAAAACGTCTTGGGCGTAATTTGAGACCCATATGTTTCTTAGTATTTAAAATAATAAACATGCATTGTGAAAACTTTTATGGGAGTTAATTATAAGATTAATAAGAGCAAAAAATTTTTAAAGTCTTATTTTATTTCAAATTATCATTTTAAATATTGTATTACCGACAATTTTTTGGAAATAGAAATTCTTGTATTGTATTAATTTCTATACCGTTGTCACAAAACAAGAAAAATTCTACTTAATGTTTATTTAGAATAGGTCTCATACACTGGTTTTAAATTAATGTGAATTTTGAGTTTCACATTCATTTAGAACCGACGCATGAGAACCTCGAAGTGCAAATTAAATTGTCTGTTTAAGAATGGAAATGATTAAAAATAAGCATGAAAAACATCTAGGGAAATCCGCAAGGAGTAGATGACGTTATTTGACTTTCCTGATCTTTCAAACATAATTCTGAACTACTCTTCTTATAGTCCATGAAATCTTTAGGGTAAGAGGTATCACTGAGCTCCTTGGATAAACTGATCACAAGAGTTATTAATCATTGTAATATTGCAGTCTTATTCTTGTTATGTTACTGCTCAAAAAATTTCTCAGATGACATAAGAAATGAAATAACTCTACAAGGACTTTTATTTTGACTCTATCTCTGTTTTAAATGAAATAGTTGATATGACTACTTTTTAGGAACTATGAAAATATTGTTCCACTTGATAAATACTGGACTTCTCTATTTTGTAAAAAGATGCAACCATTAACTAAATTATTTCTTTATTGTTCACATATTTCAAACCTACAGAAGTATAAAAGTTGATAAATAATTTTTTTTGGAATAAATATCCGCTTATTTAAAGAATCTGGATAATATGAAGATAGGTATGCAACATCAAATATACATCTGCTTAAAAATCAAAAACAAAATGAGATATTGATTTCTGATCCTCGTTATCTGTAAAGCTGATACTAGGGTTTCAATCCAAATTACATTAAACACATTTTTTCTTAATATACTTCCATATTGTGTGATTATAAGAAGTTAGAGAAGTCTCGAAATGTCTCTACATTTTGGGATCCGTTAAGGTATAGTATGATCCTAATTTATTCTTCACTTAATTCTCTTAAAGAGAGTATGTGCTTTTGTTTGTGATTATTTCCTTTATAAATCTCAATGCTTATATGATGATACAATTTTGTACAAAGAGCGTTTCATAAGAACTGAGTGTACAATCATAAAAAATTAAGAAATATGTTTACAATAAAAAGTAAATCATTATTTTTCAAAATACCTTCCTTCAGATGATATGCAACGGTCCCATCGTTCAACCCACTTTTCAAAACAAGTTGATAAGCTTTTTTCTAGAAGTTGCTTCGAAGAGCCCTTCACTGCTCAAATAACGTCTGAATCTGTATAAAACTTTCTGCCATGGAACTGCCTTCAACATCGAAAACAACCAGAAATCGCGAAATCGCATGTGGCGAGATCTTGAGTGAAGGGGATGTGGCATGATTTTAATATTGAGGTTTACTATGATATTTCAAAACAAAAGTGGCGACTTGCGTACGTGAAGTAATGTGCAATTCCCTACCAGTTCAGAACTCTTTTTCTATATGTGTTGATAAAAAGTTCAAAACTGAAACATAACATTCGCCAATTACAGTAGTTTTGGGAGGCACAGCATGTGGATAAATTACACCTTTATGATCAAAGAAAATAATCATCAAAACCTCCACAGCAGATTTGGGTTTTCGTTTTTTTTTTTTTTTTTAAGGAGGTTAACTCTGCATCACTCACCTTTTTCTGTAGGGCAAATAAAAACAGTTCTTTAAGCAAGCATGAAACTAGGAAAATAAAATTGTCTGTTACGTTTAGAATATTTATAAATATTAAATTAACATTTTGAAAAAGTCGTCTGCACCTTTATTTTTCAGTTTCATGATGTTGACATCATGTAAAAAAGTAACTTTTAGTTTTTATGGAATGACCTATGTATGTATGTAGTTACATATATATATTTATATATTCTTCTGATTTTTATTTTAATATTCCGAATTCTTTACCGATTTTTTTAAGTAAAATTTTTTAATGGAGAAAGTTAAGCCTGTAGATCTGAATTTATTATGCTGAAACTGTTTTATATCAGCTGCAGAATTTAATATGCTCTAGTTTATTTTATTATTGGCATTTTTATACCTTTTTTTCTTTGCTGTTTTAAATCTTTTTCATTCTATTGGTTGCACACATTTTTCTGTTTTTATTTTATTTTTCTTGCCATCATATATAGATACTGATACTGATACATCATACTGATACTGTAAAACATTTTTTTATGTCATATATATTTACTGATTATCACCTTCAATATACACCCCTCCCCTATTCCTACAACATTCAATCTCAATTCTTCTATTGTTCCTGCTGGAAGTCTTCAGTGCTTTTCTTCAGGACGCACATCCCTATCTCTTTACAGTTTCAATGAACTCAGATCTCCAATTTCTATCTCCAAAACATTTTTAAGTACATTTTCTTTCTGTAACTTTTAATTATGCTTCTATTTAGTTTCAATATTTTCCCTTCTCCAAGTTGAATTATTTCATGATTAAAAACTATACCTTTATTTCACACACACACGCACACACACAAACACACAAACACATTTCATGCCGTGGTTTGTACTTATTCATTATTCGGAGTTTATCGTTTTGTTATTTTGTTTGGTGTCTTTTCAGGAATTTGTTCTATTTCTTAATTGTTTTGTGGTGCAATTTTTCATTTTTCTATGTTTTTTCAATTAAAAAAATTATTTTTTAAAAATGTTTCAATAATTTTAAAAAAATATTTGTAAGTTTTGTTTGCAATTATAAAAGTTGCTTAAGTCTTACATCTTTTGTCTGTAATACTTTTAATTTCTTTCAATTATTTTGTTATATTAGTGATAACATTAATTATATATATATATATATATATATATATATATATATATATATATATATATATATTTGTTTGTGTGTTCATATTGTCATAAAAAAATTTCCTGTGGGGGGGAGTGAAAATCAAGTCCCACTTTGAGGATAACGACTAATGACACTTTATTCGCAATTTCCAGGATGACACGCAGATATCACAACTTGTATAACGACCCTACAAACATATACACAGCACTTTCACAGTTTAGTGACACAGATACAGAAACAAAATATTATTTTTAAAGACAGTCACAGTTATAACAGCAATTTTCAGCTCACCTGCTTACTAGTTCCCATTACGGAAGACATCAGTTGTAATCCTCTGCACTTCCAGGGCAAGCTCCGACAATTTCCGGTACATACACGCGGCTTCATCTCAAATTCCCCCGGCATGTTCCACTTTAAGTGCCGACAACTTTCAGTCGATTTCACGATCGATCTCCGAAATAAAGACTCCAAAGATAGACTTTGAAATTTCCACTAACTTCAACCCGAATATCTAGCAGATTCACTCGGCCAGGCTATCCATAGTTGGTTCACAAAGCAGACTTCACAGACAAACTGATCCTGTGCCCAGACTAATTCCCTGCCTTTCAGACTCTTGACGTATTCCTCTTCCGGCCAGGTATGACGTCACATGGAAGAATTCACGAAAAGTCTGTAACTTTCTTCCCAATCGATTTTTCGCCTAGGTTTCAGGACATTTGGAAATTTCTATTTGTTACCTATATTGCAGTTTCTTTCCAAGTTCCCAAATGGTTGCAAAGGGATTGGGGTCATTGCTTACACATCCCTTGGTTGAATCCTGACATCTCTGTAAATTTTTATATATATATATATATATATATATATATATACAAATATCAAAAGTAACGAAAATGAGAAGAGAATTTAATATTATTGTTTAAACATAAGTTCTAATCGTTTAAAGAATTAGTAAAATCATCATACATTTTGAAAAATTTCTTAAAAATTGATAAACATAAAAGTAAGAACTTTAAAGAAACCTCCACAAACAAGAATGAACAGTAACATAAATGAGTGCCAAAAATAGTTAGCAGGAGAAAAGTTTTTCAAATAATGCAATTTCTATCAAAATATAAAAAAAGTATAAAAAGATACAATGATGGAATATAATATATTTAAGTCTGAAACTTGGCTAACGACGCACAGTCACAGACATACAGATGGAAGACAAAATAATACGAACACCTGTGAAATAATGGAAAATCTTTATTAATAGGGGGTTGGACCACCCTTTGATTGAAGTACAAATTTAATGCGACGTGGGATAGATGCATAAAGGTTTTGGACAATATTTAATGGGATATTAAGCTATTCCTCCTGCAGAACGAATTCTGAAAGGCTGGAATGGAGGTAGAAATCAGGAATGAAGTCTGGACTCCAAATATTCCATAAATGTTCAATAATATTCAAGTCCAGAGACTGAGGTGGCAAGGCAAGATGTTCAACTTCATCGTCATGCGCTTCGAACCATGCTTGAACACACCTAGGTGTGTGGATAGGGGCGTTATCATCTTGAAAAAGCGATCGCTCTTCAGGGAATACAGTCTGGATAAAAGGATGGACATGATCTCCTAGAATGCTTAGATAGTGATTGGATTTGATTCTCCCATGCAGAATAACAAGTGGTCCATGACCGCGCCTAGATATCGCACCCCATACCATAATGGAGCTATCCCCATGCTTCACAGTCGGCAAGAGGCATTCAGGATTAAACGCTTATCTGGGCGTTCTCCAGACAAAAATGCGTCCGGTCGTCTGAAATTGGGTGAATGACGATTCATCTGACCACATTACCTGTTGCCAGCGCTGTGGGGACCAGCCTTTGGGATCTCTGCATCACTGGCGTCGCTTGAAAGCATTAGTTGCCTTCACCAAGGGTTTACGAATTGTCACTCTGCCATAAATGTCTGCAGCATGAAATTCCCTTTTGACAGTTTTTGTTAAAACGGGGTCCTGGAGATGACTGTTCATTTCGAATGTTATCTCGGAAAACGATTACTTATGCTTTCGGGCTACTATGCGCTTCAAGAACCGTCTACTCCTATCAGCAAGCTTTGACTTTCGGCCACTGTTGTGCTTTGAAGACGTCGTCTTACCCTTTTTCGTGTACGCTGTCATAACGGCTGATACCGTACTCCTTGCAAACCCCAAAAGGTTTGCTGCTTCTGTAACCGGTGCTCCATTTAAACGCGCTTCAACAATCATTCCTCTTTGGAACTCTGACAAGTCTGACATTTCAACTTATCACAGACAGTTCTATAGACGCATGCAACGCAGGTGATTGCCATTGAGAGACAGATACCTACCTCTTCATGCTCTCACTAGGTGGCAGACTTGTGTTGCAGGTGGAGCGGCTGTACTGCAGGTGTGAAATACGTCATACTTTTTCACAGGTGTTCGTATTATTTTGTCCGCCATCTGTACACACACACACAGATATATATATATATATATATATATATATATATATATATATAAACTTTACATTCAGTGTATATTCGAGTGTATTACCAGTGTATATTCGAGAAAATATGTTATTACACTTTATGTAATAATTTGTAAAGGATTTATATTTTACGTATACAATAATAATTCAATCATTATTCGAAATTCATTTTAAAATTAATATGAATTTTTCAAGGATGGTTATTTGATATTTAAGACTAGAATATAATGCAAAATTTATTTAACATCACTGTTTATTAAAATTTGAAGTGGTCAACATACGTAAGGACAACATCTGTCAATTAGATATATTTCATCTACTTATTCTTTACATCAGTTAAATTACTTGCGTATATTATTTGTAAAGCATACACTTTTTATTTACATTCATATGCACAGATTAGAGGTATTCGGAGGAAGAACTTTTTTTTTGTACGTAAGAACCGAGATATCCTAATGATCTCTTTCTTTCTCATGGGGTTTGCTGTCTATGATAAACACGGGTAACGAGTTCCTGGAATACCCTAAAGATCCTTCTATTTTTTGAAGCCTTATTAATGTCAACGAAATGTATTTTTTCTAATTTTTCAAATGTCTAGATCGTAGATACACATTCTTTCGCGTTGTATAATCAGATTGGGTTCTTGATCCATAAACCTCTACTTTCATTCACAAGTATGCAGTAGCAACATTAAATTATCGCCATTATCTCTCGTTCATTATTTCGTTTGTTGGATTTAATTAACATTCTCTCAGAGGGGTACAGAAGGGCTGATAGTAATAGTCCTAGCTGTTTTGGAACCATAATACATGTATGTTTTGTTCTTCTTAACAATTAAATCCTTGTGCATAAAGACTATCTCAGATCCAGTTTTGTATTCACTCAACCTTCAAGTTATTAAGACAATTAAAACTATTTTAGATGAAAGTAAATATAATGAATTTTAATTAATATCTTTGCAAAACAGAATGTTTTAAACTATAGACAGGCGTTCAGTTAAACGAAAGCTCATTAAATTTATTTAAACAAGAAATAATTTAAATAATATTTGAATGAACAAAGAAGAAATTCGATTAAAAGGGAAATTTCAGATCCAAACCTAAGTGAATAATTTTGATATGAGAGGTATTTTTATTACTTGTGATTTATATTTAAAATTCAATTTTTTTTTATCATTCTAATTTTTTTTAGTCTAACTAATTTTCAAACTTTTCATATTAAGATAATTAATCTTTCTGTGAAAGTTTGTATATTAGTAAAATTGAATTGTTAAATTTAATTAATTTAGAGAACAAAACGCAATCCATTTCTAAATATAGTACAAACGTTTCTTCAGTATTATTTCGTTAAATTGTTTTTCTATTATTCATAAAATTCGTAATATAGTTCATTTTCTATTCTAATTTAAGAAGTAATCATTATAATATTAATGTATAGTTGATTTATTTTGCAAATATGAACTTAATAACACACATTAAAAAATCTAATTAATCTTTTTCAAGGCTGAGGTAAGAATATTTTTCAACCTACTTCCTCAAATTTTAAGCAATAAAGATAAGCTTGAACTGAAAAATATTATTTTATAAATCCTTTCTTTTCCCTTTAAAATTTTACATCAAAAAACGGAATAAAAGTATAAAAGGACCTTTAAATAGGATCCAGTGGGTGGTGATAAACATACTTCCCACTAAAAAGATCTGAAAAACCAAATTAATTTTATCTAATAAACTAAATGAATTTTCGTAAATCAATCTTAATTCCAAAAATGTAATCATATACCATTGTTAGAAAAAGGGACCTTTCATGAGCTGATGAGTCAAAATAGATTTTAAGAAACTAATGTTTCATTTCCTACCAACACACATATATGCATTAGAATTGTGAAATATATTTTAATACTTTCATTTCATTACAATAATTATGTTTTAAAGTAGTAGTTCCCAATATGGGAGATGTATCTCCCAGGGGCGGCGATAAATATTGTTAAGAGAAACGCCACAATTGGTAATTAAATATTATTTATAATTATTCGTTCAAAATTATTCAAAAATAATTAAAAGTAATGCAATATAAAAATAAATATGCATATACATATATGCTATAGTTAAGCATTGTTATTATTCTGTAAAATATAGCTTTCATTTTTTATTATTTAAAACATGCCTATGATTATATTCATTAAAAAAAATAAAAGGTGAGAAGGCGTGGAATAAAATTTTCTTTTTGAGGAGATTTAGTTGCATATAGGCTGGAAGCTGCTGTTTTAAGGTAAAACCACCAAGAGATTAAAAAAGTTACCACAATGGGGACAATTATTTAATTAAGAATTTTAATGAGAACAAATAAGAAAATACAGATATAAAAGCAGTTTGTAGGTAAAAAATAATTCCTGTCAAAGAACAAATGAGATTAGCAAATTTTATTGAGTGTACTAATAATATTTGAAAATGACAAAAAAAAAAAAAAAAAACCTGACAGAACCAAGAGAAAATTCACAACATTTTAATTGAAAAATATGATGAGCAAGGCACATCAATTTTTAGCATATCATAGAACACATAGGTAGATAAGATTGTGCAATTGATTATTTGTTACACATCATCCGCTAAAAGTGATAACGTTTAGAAAATGATGGAACACATATTTTTTTGCAACAAAGTCTTAGAATGGTACCTAATGAGTTTTAAAATAAATATTAAGTACTTTTTTAGGTAATTTGAACATATTGATGGAAAAGTTTATTATATTTCTTGGCTCCTTAAAATGTTTCCCCCAATATTAGAATATTTGTAGAAAGGATTAGAGTTTTTAAAAACCATCATAGCGATTAATATCCTTCAAAAATTATCTCCTCTATATAAATATACTTGTCTGCTATCAATGTAATCAATTTTTTATTTTAGAGATAAATGTACATGACTATCCAAATACAATTCTAATGAGGGATGGTTAAAATGTGTGCGTGATAGATAAAACAAGAAAGAATATACGTATTTTGTGTGTTTTATAATTAGTTTTAGCTGGAAGTGATAAAGCGACAATATTAACTGTCATCAGCAATCCAGTTTTTCTATGAAAGGTCATTTATTAACACTGGTTCAAAATATCATATCACATTATTAGCATTACCAATATGGTCTATAAAATTAATTATTCAGGAGAGAAGATGTTTTATGTATTTTTGTAACTAAAATATTCTTTCAGCAAGCATTCAGTTTGTTGCATCATTTGATTTAAACTATGTAATATGATTTATAACTGTTATTTAATCATTTCATATTTAGTATTAAAAATGTATCACACATACGTATATAGTTTTCAATAATTTTTAAAACCATTTTTAAAATCCCTGTATGAAGGTGGTTCAAAAAGTACTTGTATTTGTAGACAGATGGTATCAATAAAGTAAATTTTTATTACCAATGGGTACTGTCATCTGTTAAATGGAACCGAAACAAATTTAACACTTATTTATAAGTTAGTTTTAATTTCGTAGTCATTTTACTATCGAACCAAAATTTTATTGCAGTCCCATCGAGTTGTAACTGTCGGGGATTCCTGGATTCATCATTATGCTTTGAAAATCAAACAAAATAAAAACCTTTAGTTGCTTCCAGTGAATCTTTTCCAAAAAAAAGCGTAGATGGTTTCATCGACCTGAAAAATTATAACGAAGAATATTTGAGATGCTAAAGAGACATCCAGAACACGAATACGAGTAACTGATATTTAATGAGTCATGATAACAGAACTAAAAAGTAGAAACTAGCAAAAGAGATGTAGGAAGAGAAACTTTTATAAAAGCATCCAAAAATAGATGAGCAGAGATCTGAGTCAAAAACATGAGAACGAAAGAACTAAATCCGTATCTAATCTTAGAAGAAAAACAGAAATGAAGCACAAGATAAAAAAAGAAGATAACAAAAATCCAAGTGAACGGAGGGAATTTAGAAAAAGATAGAAAATTTTGAGATAAAGAGTTTTAAAACAAGGCGACATTCATAAAACCCGTGTCGCTATCCAAGTCCCTGTAAAGAAACGGTAAAGAAATGTGAACAAAATAAAATAATAAAATAAAATAACAGAAGGGGGGGGGTCCGTTCTCCGATTGTGTGACGCAAGACAGGAAGGCTAAGAAAAGTTTCAAGTCCCTTGATCGTAATGTGTAGACAGAGACTTTTATTTCAAGAGAGAGAAGAGAGGTAAAAATCTAATTAAGCGAAGAGCAAAGGATTGTCCTTGAGACACACCCCTTGAAAGAATCAGCTATTTCAATACTTTTCTGGATTTAAATGTTTGGATTGAATATGAATCAACTTTTCTCGGAAAGTGAAATGTTGCAGTTTTGATTTTATTTCTTGTAAGAGATTATTTTCTAGATTTCGCTGGCATTGAGATTTTCTACATGTTCAACCATTTGTTAGTGATGAAATTTTAAGAGTTATAAATGTTTTCTTTTGTATAAGCGATTTCCGTGGTAATTAAAGATAATGTTGCGCGATTGTAAACGTTACGTAAGCAATTCATATCGATTTTGGAATTTATATTATCACTCAATTTATATGGATACTGATAACTCGTGGTTTAGTAACCGTGGATTTCGACTACTAAAAGGGTCTCGAGTAATACTAATAAACTCTCGATCTAAAAGGGCGTGACTGTAACATTAATCAACTTCTATTATTAATACTTATAAACTTAAAAAACTGAAACTTTATCTGAAAAAAAATAATATCAGTTACCTCACATATTTCTTGACCAACCATGGACATTTTTTTTTATCATACTTAAATTGATTTAAACTTAAAAGTCCTCCTATTGACCTTATGGTGCTAATGAAGGCTTAACATTTTACGTACTTTTTTGTCCCTAAACCAATGATTTTCGTCTTTCAAGATCCAGCATTCACAACAGGGAATCACGAGTAAAAAATGTAACGAGCAATAGAAACCCTATGTGTATGAATTCAAAAAATTGATCAAAATTGTAAATATAATATCCGACGGGATGTTATCATCACATCTGACCTTTTCTGAGTACCATTGTCGTCTTATAACTGAAATATATGGTTTCATTCACACTCTCTTTTGTCCTTTCATTTATAATGTTATGACGCAAAAGCTAAAATTATCTTCTGGTTACCAATGTAGTTCTTTTCAATATAATTACAACAGACTCTTTCAAATTTGTATGCTATAAATGATCAAGAGCCTTTCACTGAAGAATTATTTATACAACACATAGCCTCAATGAAAATTTTAACGGAAGTTTTAATCCTAATACTGATTTCTTAATTATGTAAAAAATACTAAATTTTGATATAATACAGAGCTCCATTAACTATTTTCCATAAGCCTAAATCTTAAGAGTTTGCATTTTAAATAGAAAAGCATTTACATATGAAAAAAATTAATTATTGTCCAATCTTTGTCTTCCTGAGTATAAAGAGTTTAGTATTGTAGAGCGTGTTTTATATGTGTTCATTTACTTTTGAAACAAGGTAAATTTAAAAAAAAAAAAAACACAAATTTATGGAACAGCCTATTAAATATATAATTTTCTAATTATTTTAAAAAGCTGCGTTTTCTTCACAGTTTGTTTCAACAGGTAATAAATAAATAAATATAATATCTAGTATGCAGTTTTAACTAATGTAGAGTAAATAATGTTACTTCTCTTCTTTCTTTTAGATAAATTAAATTGAATATTTAATATTTATTTATTTAAAACTTTTATAAGCTCTCTAACCACAATTTTACTATCACTACATTTAATTAATAATTTATTATTAAGTAAAAAACATAATTTAAAAAAGCACAACAAATAATTTTGTGGTGAGGATTTTAATTTTATTTTAAATAATTTCAAAGTATTGAATTGATAATAAAGTTAACATATTTGTTGTACTTGTTCTGATTTACAAATATGTTTTCACCCTTATTTAGTTTCTATATTTTTTTTTCAGAAAAATTTGAATTATATTATATTTGTTTTGATTATTTAATTTACTGTTGAGGTAAGGTAGTTAAAAAATAATTAAACGAATTCCATTTTAAAACAATGTTAAGTCGATAGTAAATTTTTAAATATAGTCACTTGCAGGTGAATATATGCAAAACTAGTCTATTACTATTTTCAGAAACCAATGTTTTGTCTTTTTAATTTTGAATTAACAAATGATTCACCAATAAGAAAATACTGGGCGTAACGTTGAGTTAATATTTTTTTATTTATCAAAATTATGATCATTAACCTTTTGAAATCGAAAAAACAAATAATATCCTTTTATTAATTAAATTAAATATATTTATAAGGAAGGGTACTTTTCAATCATAGGGTCAACAGTTTGGAATGACAGATTTAATAATTATCGAAAGAAATTATTTTTAAAGTTTATTTATAACAACATGTAAATAATGAATATTTTAAAATAAAACATGAGCATTAAGATTTGATTAGTATAGCTGTTAGATGATTATCTTGTTAAATATTTATTTTGAGCATTTGATACATTTATGCAATAGCTTTCATGTTCAGTTTATCAGCCAATAAGAATAATTTCATTACAAAAATTCATTTATCGTTCACAAGTCCCGAAAGTAAAGCATTTTCCGAAGGGAGCGTATTTAAAACTATAACAAATCATTAAAAAAATTTCAGGCTTCTTTGAAATAAAATCTTAATAATCAATGTATGAAACTTTATAAATGAAATAAAACCCCTGATATATTAAGTTATATATGTTTCTGAGACAAATGCAACATATTACATAAAATATTTTTAATCATAATAAGTATTGTTAAATTCTGGGTTGATTTATATTTCACGGATATCCTTAAAGAATTGCATAAAAGTGGGTGTAATTTTCTGACAGGCTGAACTTACGTGTTTCTCCAAATATGTGCTTTATTATATATATATATATATATATATATATATATATATATATATATATATATATAAACTCTACAACTGCAATTCACATGAATAAAATATTCTCATTGAAAGTATCATATCTTGAGAAAATAAGAATGAAAATTTTCTGGATATCTTAGAAATTATATAGAATTTGCAATAATGAATACATTGAAAAGCGATGTGTAAACAAATGGTTAACGAGACTAAATGGGACAAAAATAAACATTAAAGTAAATTTATACTGTGAGACTTCATCAAGATAAGGAAGTGAAAATAAAAGTGTTCAATTGAACTCTTTTCAAGAGGAATACAAAAGGAGGTTTGGAAATGTTTCAAATTTATTGTTTACTATACAAGTAATATTTTATAGTTTTGAGTAATAAGAAATACACATAGGTACAGACAGTGCAATTTATATGACCTACTGTAAACAAAGTAATTATAGTCCATTTGCATTAATTTAATCTCTATTAATTGTAAAATATAATGCTTATGTTTCGGTAATTTTTCATTTGAAATAATTTCATATTTAATATTTTATTACTTTGCAAACGTGTTTTGGAAACGTATTAATTAAAATTGTGAAGTAAATTAAAAAAGGAAGATTATTAATTAAATAAAAATAAAAGAAAAATTGAATGTAACTAGATATATGCAGTCAGTAATTTGGTAACTTCAATTTATTGCGTGGATGTAGAATATTTGTATTAATAGTTAAGAGAAATATTTTAAATTAAACTCCTTGAAATATATTGCATAAGGATTTTAAACTATGCTTTTGGTATAAATAAACGTTTTTTGTTTCCTTATTTGAACAGCTATTATAGATCTTTCTAAATGAGAGTTTCCTCGTTAAGAATAAGTTAATGATTTGCTGAAATGCACTCTTAACTGTGAAATTTAGGATTCGTGGGTGTATGACTTATTTTTTCAATAAACAGATATTTATATAACATATTCACAGACCTAACGTATTGAAATAATGTTAACGACTGAACGTTTAAAAATGCTAATCGTATCGTTCGAAATGAAAAAGTTTAATTGCAGTGATTCATTTTAAAATTATTATTACTTTCTTTCAAGAGAAACCTCAAATCATGTATAAAGTTAAGAGATGCTTAAAATAGAAGCTCCAATTAAATGAAATGAAAATAGTTGATTTATATATAAAGCTTTCTATTTAAAGCTTGAATTCCTTCTTTCATTTCATATCAGTTAAGAGAATTTCGTTTTTTGCCACAATTTTTTTTACTGTCCTTATAATCTAAAATACTTCATTATAAGAATTTCTATTATCAATTAAAGTATTGAGATTTGAGAGTGAAATGCAGTTTGCAAAGAAACGAAAACAAAATGTTAAGGCCTTAAATAATAAATTCTACCCTAAATGTTCAGGTAATAATTTATTAGTATTACAAAATAGTAAATACGTTTATATTCAAGTAATAAATTTAACTATAGCAATAAAAGCCTTAAAATTTATATAAAATGTCTAAAAGATAAAATAAAATGGCGGTAAATTACAAAAATATTTGAATTCTTAGCAAAGGGTTGACGACACTGAAGTCGAAATGAAGAAAAGTCTTTTGTATTCTTAGTAAATAGATACATTATTTCCCAGAATGATAAATACAATATAATTTAGACGCTATTGATACGAAATGCTGCTGGAATTGTTATTTTCTCTACACGATAGGCAATAAAATATCTTAGGAATAGGTTTTATATCTGCGTCTGTTTCTTGGCCTCAGGGTCCTCCGAAACGAAATAACTTGCTACGAAAAGCTTGTACCAGTTAGTAAACATTGTTTTTTATACCTGAAAAAGACGATCTTGTACATATAAATCAACAACTGCAACAAGAACACAGATTGCTATATTTATTTATTTGCAGAAACATATATTTTCTTCAATTCTGTTCGGTGAATAAAATTTATAGAAAAGTTGAAAAATTAAAATTAAACAATATCTGAAATTATAGTAAAGAATTGTGAGACATTATCAATTCTAGTGAAAACATTACAATTTAGCAGAAACTCTTATGTCAAATTGTTCGTTCAATTTTGGATCTACGAATTACTAGACCAGATAGAGGTTGAAAAATATTTGAAATGAATTTAGATATACATTTAACTCTTTTGAATATGTTATTCTCTATAACGGCACCATTTTTCTTATATTTTAGCATAAAAATGATCTTCATATATATTAAAATATAAATCATTCTATCTTGCTCTTGCACCTACATTTATACACTAATTATTTCTATAACAATTAACCTTCATTTCTTTAGACAGCAGTTTTAATAACTCTCTCTCTCTCTCTCTCTTTGAACAAATTTAATTGCCATTTTGACGAGCAAAATTCATTATCATATGTATACAAACTGAACAGAAATGTTACTAGAAGTTCAGGTATGGGCAAAATATCTAGAAAATTCAGAGTGTTTCTTATTTTCTGTATTTTCATATCATTTTAATAATTTTTTTTAAATGAGATTGGAATTTAATTATGTAGTAAATGTTTTTGATTTCTTATAAAACAATTTCACCTTAAAATATAATAATACTCGTTTAATCATTTTGATTTGCGCGCAGTAGCTTAGTAGTCATGTTTGTGAGCATGGTCTAGCATTGTTTTTATCGAGCCGTGGGTTCGAGCCCTGGTGCCACTGAAGACCCACCGCGTAGTGGGGATGGTGTACATTAGGTCTGGTGTGGTCTCAAATCCTCCTGCTGCCATGACGTGAAAGTTTGGAGAGGGAGATTCCAAATTAGACGTCGTCCTTGTCCCTTGACCGAGGTTCAGTATTATGGAGTCCGTCAACAATATCCCTCGAGTTGCTTCTAAGGGTGATGTTGATACACCAATCAATCAATAAATCATTTTAATGTATACAACATCTCACGATTCGAGTATTTAATTATTTTTTTATAATCTTGTTGACATTCATTTAATGTAATTCAAAAAGATGATTTAATTTATAAAATTATTTCTAAACTTAGAACAAATCAGTACCTACAGTAAAATTATTTTAAACTTGTTATTAAGAAAATTATCATTAACACAGAAAGATAATAACCTAAATTAGAATTTAATAAGTCAAAATCTGAATAAGAGGTTAAATCGATGTTCTTTATAAAGTCTTGTCTTTTTCATCTGTAGTTGTCCCTGTGTTGCAATTAGATAAAAAGATCTACCGAGAAATAAAAGATTATTTCTTGAAACATTCATCCGATATTTTTCTTCGAAACTCTACCGAGATTTTCAGAGAAAAAGTTGTTATCTTACAAATACTTCACAGGAATTCGAGAATAGGTGTTCTGAAGAAAAGTATTTTCTTTTGAACTCCAAAGTCATCAATCAAACTACACTTTTTCAGACACTTAAAATGCATCATATGTCAGCGACACTATATGTATTAAAATAGATATTTTCTTCTTATATTGAATCTTCCTTGTTCTATAATAAGCACATGAATTATAAAATAAATATATCAAATAATGCACTTCTTTAAAAATCCCAAATTTATTAAAAAATAAAACTTTTGATATTAGTGAAAAATTCAAATGCTTTAAATAATAGATAAAATTCTATCACATAAAGGCAAAGTTTATGAATAATCATTTGTGTACTATTTCATTGAACTTTAAGCCCAAAAAGTATATTTATATAAAAAGAATCCCCCCCCTCTTTCTAAAAATACATTAAACATTTCTTTTATTTCTTTTCGGAAACTTTCTGAATGTTTCTAGAAATATTTTTAATTAAAAGTGTATACATATATATAAATCAATATTCAAATAACTAACAGTTGGGCTTAACTTCTCTTAATCTTTTTAGAAGTTTACAGGAGGAATGTTAAAACAATAAAGTTCACGAAAATCTCTTAAGAACCTCATTTTTTTTTGGTGGTGATGGATGATTACTGGCAGTTGATTGATTATAAATTTTAACGTAAAAACTCTATTCCATTCAATATTTGCAAGTTTTTAATAGGCATTAAGAAAACTTTGGTCAAGACAATTTAATCAGGACACTTTTGGAGAGTTACGATTATTTAAAAATTTCCTTTTAATGATTTGAAACTTTAAGCAATCAGGATTTTGGTAAATGTTATAAGATATTCGAAAGTCACTAAAGTCTTACTCTCCTTTTAAATCTAACCAAATTTCGTATACATACCAGGGCAGAAAATAAAATTCCAACACCAAGAAAGAAAATTGTTAGATAAACGTGAGACGTGTTTGCACCCCCGAAAGATAACTTTTTTCAAACACCACGCTAGCTTGGAAGGTTCATAATGACCCTAGTTGAGCCTCTCTAACATGCAAATCCCGTTTGCTTTAAATACGTGTTGTAAACTTCGTGAGCGTTACTTATCTCCGGTATTCGACAATGTGTGTTAGATTTGATACAAGAATGTTTTTAAGGATACGAAGAAAGCAGTATCAGCAGCTTACTGAGTTTGAACGAAAGAGAAAAAGTAGATTAGTAGGCAGAAAGAGAAAGTAGATTTTCTTTTCGTGAGATTGCAGAAAGGTTTAGCACTGTGCAGCAGTGGTCACGGGAAGGTACTGTCTCTAGAAGAATGGGGTACCGCCACGCACATGTCACTAAAGAAAGTTAAGACTGCTGTATTCTCCACATGACTGCTGTGCATCGCACTGCAACTGCAGCAGAAGTTCAAGCTTCTTTTGGCACAAGAAGAGAATTGTAAATTGAATTGTAACAAATCAGAAATTGTAACAAATCGATTATCTGAAGGATACAGCCCCGAGTCATATCCTCTGTAACATTCACTCAAAATCATTAACCATCTGCGACTTCAATGGTGTCAAGTTAAGGTTTTTTGGTGAGAAGAATGGAGATCTGTTGTGTTCTCAGTTGATAACATTGTCTGCATTAAGGCTCTGATAGCCGCATGTTGGTGCGAAGGAGACTAAGTGAACGCTTGTAATCAACTTGTCTTTGACGTAAACACATTCGACCTAGCCAGGACTAATTTCCTGTAACTCCTGGAACGCTCTCACCTCATTCCAAGCATTTTGATAGAAATTTTGTCCAACAGATTATTGATTGAACCGGTTGTGCGGCTATTCTTGATCAATATTCCAGGAGAGCATTTTCAACAAGAATAACATTTGTCCCCATACTGCTGCTGACACTACAGAGTATCGATATGCTGCCTTGGCTTACGAGCTCACCTGTTCCTTTTCCATGGAACATGTATGGGACATCATTAAGAGACATATCCAGCGTAATCCACAACCAGCACAGATCATTGGGGAATTGACTGAAGTGTAACAGACATAGAATTCTACATCACTAAGTGACGTATAACATCAGGACAATACAATATAAGCATGTTTATATGCTTACATTTAAAACTGTGCTGACTGCAACGATTATTGATGTACTATCATTTCACACAGGAAAAGACTATTGCACATACTTTAAAATGCAATCTTGGAGCAATATGTTATATAATTAATATACATACTTGTTTATTACATTCATAAAATAATGTTACTAGCCAAATTATTTGTCTAAATTTCATTGTTCTAAACTAATTTATTCTTGATGTTGGCATTTCATTTTCCTCCAGAGTATACATCAATATTTTTGAGTTCATTTTTTATTTTATTTCATCTAAATCAGATTTAATAAATATACAAATTTACATTTATCTGCAAAATTATGTAATTTATATAAATATTTAAGAAACTCTATACTAATATTTAAGTTAGAGATATTAATAAGAAAATTTAAGATATAACTATAAGGAATAAGAATGCACACATATTTAATTATTAAAATAAAACGCTTTTGAGTACAATAATATGAAAAAGTGAAAAATATGTTAAAGAGTTTGTAAGTGAAAAGATCATTTTACAATATCATCAAAATACTCATCTTCATCAAAGAATTATTATTCTGGGGGAAAAGATTAAAAATAATTATTCTGGTCTGTTAGAAATGGATTCTATAGTTATTTCAATCACTGATTTCAAATGAAAAAAAAATATACTCAGTCACTTTAATTCCAAATTTAATTAAAATTTTGCAATTCATTTCTTTCAAATGATACGGAAATTCATGAAGAGGGAAGAAACGTTTTCCAAATGGAAAAAAAAAGTAAAATTATTGCAACTATTTTTTCTCTCTGATGACCATTTCATAATAATCTGAAAATAGCAATATAGGAAAAATTAGTTGTAAATGAATAAGGAACAAAAAAGTTCTTGTTTAGGTTCGTATAACGCTTGCCAAAATGAGAAATGTTATTGATTATAACTATAAGTATAACGATTTTGATAATAATTAAATTTGATTATTATTAAGTACGACTGTTGCATTTTTAATTTGCTTAAATTTATAAATTTAATTTCATTATAGTTATTTATTAAGGCTCCAGTCTGAAGGCCATTTTGATTTCGTGGTCGTAATGTTAAACCTATGGAATTTCTACTTTTACTCTCAAATCCTTACTATTTGATGTATTTGAATACAATAAAGTGCATCTGAAAGAGAAAAAAAAATAATGAAGACTTTTGGAGAATTACTTTTTTCCACCAATTTTTAAAAATATTTAAAAATATTTTTTAAAGACCGGAAAACTCACACTCGAATTATTAAAAAAAAGATAAAATATTCTTAAAAAATCGGAAGAAAAAAGTAGTTTCGCAGAATCCTTCATTATTTTTTGCTCTTTCAGGTATACTTCATTACATTCAAATAAATCGAATAGTAAAGATTTGCGAACAAAAGTAGAAATTTCATAGGATTAACATTACATCCACGAAAACGAAATTACCAGTAGACGGGAGCCTTAATGCAAATCCTAACATTTTTCCTTTCAAGACTAATAAATAATTCAATATTTTCTTTCAAATTGAATTCAAAAATTATATTTCTTTAGTATTCTTAAATTTAAAATAAGTAGCCTTTCTCATCGGGAGCATGCATATTTTAATTTTTAGCTTAATTATCAAACATAAGGTATGTTGTTATCAAACATATGGTGTGTTGGTTGTAAAAGTTTATGGTCTTGTGTCCTCTAGTGGGACATATTGGGTCGATCATTTCAATTATATCAATTGAAATAGATTAATAGCAAAGCAACAGATATGTATAGAAAAAGTCTGCCCTTAAAAATTCATATGTGTGGAATAAAGTCAATGTCATCTAAAAATTTGAAAATATTTGATTTTCCCCAACGAAGTCAATTAATGAACTGACTAATGACAAAAAAAATTTAAAAAATAAACTCGAACACTTACCATACGCAGAAAATTATGAAATAAAACTGACGTTAACATTTTTTACAATTTTATTTTAAATTCAAGATATGCCCAGCATTCAAATTATGATTGTGTATTTTGAAATGTTTAATCATTTGAATGTTATTAGAGATTATATTAAATGATTAAAACATTTGATTTAATTTTAAAAATTATATCAAATGTTCTATTAGAAACTATACATTTTTATACATTAAATTAATACTTAAAATTCTCAAAATTGGATATTCGTCGTCAGTGAGTTTTACTATAAAAAGTATTATGGGATATTTTGAGAAAAGATTTAGGTTTATAAATTATACATAAATTAATATGCTCGCTAAAAGTTTTGGTTGTTTATTTACTTCAATCAACGTTCTAATTCTAATACTTAATTTGAATTATTCGTCATCTTCTATCTAGAATTTGAATTCTAAATCGACTTAACGTATAACAGTTCTTAATATCTGACGTCAGGTTTTTAAATAAAATCAGGAGTCGCGCGCGATTGTGATTCAATTTGAACATTTCTAGCCATGAATCTCGTACTAAAACCATTCAGCTACAGTTTCTTTTCGTTTATTTTATTTATTTGTGTGTGAACTAAATAGACTTTTATTCTCCAAGCACAATGTAAGATATTAAAAATTATTTAGAATGATTTGATGACTTGACTATTTTGTCATTGATGCAGTTCAAGTGTAACGGATGATGCAGTGTGTTAATTACATAACACAGCTAAACAATTAATTGAGAACATAATTTATGGTAAGCATAATTGACCTTTAGAATGATTTATCAGTAAATAATAATCAGAAGAAAATATTAAATACATTTCTAAAGAAGACTCAATATTTATCCTATCACAAAAGGCTCCATTATAAATAACATCTAATTTATTTGGTTTTCTTGTATGAAGAAGTAAGGAATAAACCAAATAAGGGAGGGAACAAATACCTCATAACTATATTTCTAGTTAATCGAATCTTAAAGGTAAGAATTTCGTAACTATGATTCAATGATATTGAAATCATTTGTAAAATAATATTAAGACTAAATTTTAATTTTTGGAATCTAAGATTGATAATTTAACTTTCTTAAATAAAATGTAACTTTAAAATTAAATACGTAATTAACAATAGAATAAATTCAATGAATTAGTTCATCTTAAATTACAGTTAGGTTTTAAGTTTTAAATTTTATTATTTGCCCTCATAAATATCAAGAAATAAAGTGAAACGAGAAGCAATTTATTTCACGGATACTTTCCATTTTCAAAGTTTGCTAAATACTTATACTTTAAGTATTGGCATAATCTTTCTTTCAGTATAATCAATAAGGTGAAACATTTTATATTATTTCAAAATAATGTTTTCTTTTTTTTCCTAGCTTAATCAACCTTCGCTTTTTGACGAACTACTTATATTTTTAACTTCAAAATAGAATTCAAAGAGAAAGATTTTGTTAAAACAATTTAAAATTTCTTAGAAGAGTATAAATAATAATATATTTTTGAATAAAAAAAAGGATGAATTTTGAAATAAAAAATAACAATGTAATAAAATAATCTGAGTTAAAACGTGATTAAAATTTTATTTTTAAGCAGTAATATCCGTTTTAAAAAGTAGTTAGCAGGGCTTAACCACTAGGCAATGAATTTTTTCGAACTCCAAACCTCAATGTGCATTCAATTCTGTTCAAAAACTAAGAAATCTAACATTAAAAGGTCAAGTATTCCCAATCACGTAAGACTTCAAAAGTGGTGAATAAATTGGGGCATGTAAAAAAGGCGACTGAAACGTGATGTTGCTACGATTGAAATTCAACTTTTTTTAATATTGCATTTACTTTTTATTTATTCTTATGCTGTGAAAAATAGAACGTGATTCCGCTCCAGGCTGTTACTGGTTAAAATTTTAAATTGGTATACTATACAGTGAGCAGTGAAGAGAAATGAATTGACATTGCATACACGTTTAGTTTATTTTGATGAATAAAAATATAAAAATTCAATTATTTTTCTTACCTTAAATATTTATGTAAAATTCCTAAAATGTATGTTATTTATCAAGAACTTAATTTTCTTTAAAAAAAAAGGTGATATATTTTAAAACAAAAATGATTACGTTTTCATGCTTATAAGTAAATAATGTTTTTTGTCTTTTTGAAAAGACAAATAATTGTGTATGGTGTTGTTAAATATGTTGAATAAAAAAAAAAATAAACACTCCTGAGAATCCTTAATAAGATATTGATAGACTTTTAATTAATTTTGTTTAATTAATTTATTCTGTTTTATACCATAAAAAGCTAATTGACAAATTATCAAAAAATCGAAGTAATGTAATAGTTTAAGAATAGTTACTAATTAACTAATAAGATCTATATATATTCTAACAGCTCATGCTTTATCAAAATAAGCTAAAATGGTTAATCTCTCCAATATCTCTAAGCAATTACAAATTAGATAAAAGTAACTTTTCTTACACTTGTCATGATTTAAGCTAAAATTAAAATTTTTTTAAATTTTATAAGATGTCTACATTTTTTTTTATTTAGAGCTACAAATTTTATTCAAGATTATCAAATACAAGCTTCGTCTCTTTATATGAATAAAAAATATGATTCATGATACTAAATAATTTTCTTGAAGAAATACGTGTTTTAAAATCTTGCTGATTTAAAATGATATTATCTGTTTTTTTAAAAATAAAATCCTTATATAATATAAAATTAAGAATATATTTAATACAATTTAAAGGTGGCATGAGTTAAATTCTCATAAATAGTAAATTTAAGATATTAATAACTTAATTGATTTAAATTACATTGTATCAAATACTATCTTGTCCTCGAGTTTTGAATTATTTCAGTATTTGAATAAATTAAATATCATATTGTGTAAAAATTATTTATTGATCAGTTGATTGTAATTAAATGTTGAATGTAGTAATAATAAGAAAAAAATATAAAAAAAAAAACTTTTGTGCATCTGTAATGGTTTTTTGAATTTTATGAAAGGTTTTGCATTATTTTTCTCGCAATTAGTGTTATATTTTAAAACAAAAATTAAAATAGAAGACCGTTTATCCATAATTTACTGATTATAATTTATTGTTATCTGATACGCGAATAAAGAAGAATGAAGTTTGATAAAGAATGCTGAGTTAACTGAAACAATAACTTTAAAATATATTCAAAGTCACGTAGTGTAAATTAAAAGAAAGATATAGAGCATGCCTTTTTAGTGTCGAAATGGAAATTTTTATGAGTCTTCACTTCTTTAATTTTTACAGCTTGAAACTTTTGCGAAAGGATCATCTAATTAGCTTTGATATTATTAGTGAATAATTTGGTAGTTGAATAAACTGCTATCACCTATTTAATAAAAATATAATTTTCAGAATCTAATGCAAAAGTATAAGTCCTCTTTATTAAAAAAAATATTTTTTGGGGAAATTATATTCTGTGTGTAATAGAGTATTTGCTAGAAATGCAAGAAAATTAATTTAATGGCTAGGTTTTTATTTTAATTTAAATTTATAAGGCTTATTAGGCTCTTAATTTGAAATATAGTTGTTTGACTTGTATTAAAACGAAATAATGAATTATTTATGTGTGAAACACTGTGCGCAAAATGGCAACTTGAATTGAGAAAAAAATTCATAAAATGCCACATGTACCTCTTTCATAAATTATGTTTGAGTTTTTTTTTGTATTGTTAACTCTTTATTTTTTACAAATTGCTATGATAAATTTATCATTTTTATTTTTACTTTTAGTAATTAGGAGTAATTGATATTATACTATTTTCAGTACTAAGCAATATTTTTTTAAGTCTTACTCATAATTTATGCATATATTATACTCTTGTTAAAATTTTAGCAATTTGATAGAAAAAAAAGTACAAAATCCGCTTAGGAAAATTATACAAATAAACAATTGAGGGTGATAATGGTAGTCTATTGATGAAATGCTTGAAATTACAATATTCAAAACCTGAGTGATGCGTCCTTTCTTCGATCAAGATAATTTTTTATTACATAAGAAGAGCATTTAATTGATGCTTTTGAGATTTATCATCAATGCACTGAAAAAAGTTTTGGAAAATATTTGGATCAAAAGGCACTGAATAGGGACTCTCGATTCATTAAAATTAATAAAAACGTTCATCAGTGATTAAAATTAAGTATTTTGAAAATTATAAGCAATAATATAACCTTAAAAATTCCAAATACTTCAACCAATGCGATTTTGTCAATCTTAAAAGAATTCTGCATGGAATAGAATTCGGAATAGAAAATAATTGCTTCAATACACACAGAAAGATAGGTCTTTTAATAAATTAAAAAGTTTTTATAAACTGTGATTAAATTTGGATTATATAACATTGATTATTCTTGTAGGATTGATTTAATTATATGATTTACGTTACTTTTTTCTTTCTAATTACTGTTTTAATTATATAATAATACATTTCTTTCTTCTTCAGAAAGTTCAGTTACTGCAACCTGGTCACTTACAACGCGTCGCGTTTACTCAGTGGTTTCTTCACCAAGGTGTGGCTGACCCGCATTTTCCAGTTCTGCTATGATCAGTGATAAAGCGATCGTTTCATCAGAAGGAGTATTCTTTTCGCGCAACGCACACATGTGGACACAGAACCCGAACACGAGTCACAAAGATTCACTGTTGATATGTTGGTCGGTGTCATAGCGGACAGTTTAGTAAGGCTATATATCTATGGTAGTCACGCAATTGATTCCAGATCAGAAGTTTTTCAAATACCTCACAAGAAAATTGGAGACTATACATTCTAACAAAAATAACAATTTATTACAGTTATTAAAACACATTTATGATAAGTTTAAATAAAGGAAAACATAAGCTGATGACCTGACAACTAATCAAATAATAAAGATGAAGGAAGGTCTGAAATTAAAAAGAAAACTGGGTAACTTCCTCGGATATTCTTCTGATTCCATGGTTTGTAGTGTTATCTTATGTAGCGGTAGAAGATAGACTTCTATACAGTTTGGCTTCAATCAACTTCAGCTGCCTTGCTTTGCTATAATTACCGGTTCATTCTCATAGTAGTAAGAGTGATGGCAATCTTGGATGGTAAGCGATCATAAGTCTCCACACATCTTACCCCCTTGACTGGACGCTCTCAAATATTTTGTCTTTCCTTCCGGAAATGCTTAATGATGTTTTCGCACATGTGGGAAGCATAATGTGGTTTTAACACGGTAAATCATCATCTCATTACGCAAGGTGTGTACGTGACTATTTGGAAATAATTGCATCTGATATGGAGACCTCGTCGCATGGCGCCAGTAGGGATTCGAGGAAATATCTAAAACTCACTTACCATTGCACTACCGAAGCTTCCGCTTAGTACAGCTACAAAAAAAAGTTCTGAAATCGTGACTGAGAGAGGAGCTGCTGAAATGGTACAGGAGAAAGATCAGTTCAACTGGCGACGGGGGTTCTAGCAAGTTGCTTGAAGGCGGAGTTGCTTCTTGTTACAATTGGAGTTTTCACGGTTGACATATATATTTGACTTCCACAACCTCTTTAAATTATTTTAACCTACTTTATTTAACCTGTGAATGTCTTTATAACAAATCGTTTTATCTTGGTTCGGTTGTCATATCTGTATCCAGAACTTATCATCAATCGGATGAACTCATTTTTACTGCCCCCATATCATCTGATTTATCTCCTTTTGATTATTTTCTCTGGAGTGTCATGGACAGCATTATGTACGAAATTCGCCCATAAATTCTGAAATGGACATGGGGGTACGAACCTACATCGATGCTGCTACGATCCGCGAAACGCAAGATGTCTTCGAAAATATTTACCAAACCATTTCGCGTAGATGTCATGAGAGCACTTACGCTAATGGATCAATTTCGAACACTTACTGCTTATGCTTATAAGTCATACATTGTACTATTTTATTATGTAATTAAGCGTTTTATACTGCTTTCTACTTTGTGACCAGGCCGTGTCTTTGTGTCTCTTCATAACGTGAAGATGATCTCCCCTGCATTCCTATGCAATTATGGCTCCTAACGGTGATCTCTACCTTACTTCAAAATTCGTACACGAAGTTACAGGATACCTTGTCAAGTATTTTTGAAATAAATCTGATTTTTATAACATGATGAAATCCATTTTGAAGCAGCCAAAGCGTTTGAGATGAAATTCATTTAAATGAGAATATTAAAATATTGAGGCTTTCTTGATACCTGAGGCCATAGTTGCAAATTTAGTGGCTGGAGATTTGCGCTTTGATGCTACTGTGGTAGTGCCAAATTACTGAAAATGTTACAAATTAACAGGAACTGAGTATAAAAATCCTTACAAAGTTAGGTAAGTGAGATAACAGCAACCTTGACAAAGGCTCAAAATTGCGAGGTCCGTTGCCGATATTCACGGTTGTTTCTGGAACCCGTTTAGCCTGACAATTAAAATCAAACGAAACCTGGGTTTTTCTCACCCAATTTAAAGATATATGTTTATATTTATTGTTTAATTAAACATGACTGTTAAAAATATGTAGTGCAATGCTGGAATTCAACTTAAATGCAATTTACCAAAACAGTTTTGCAAAATATTTCACAAGAGAATTTACAAAATGAATATAACTTTTTTGGATGTCTATGATATAAGAATTAAATATATAGTATCAGATGAAAATAAACAATGAAAGCGTTTAGTTTTATACATGAAAAGTGCTGCTTAGATTTTAAATATTATAACAGTATGAAACTTAATCGAAATAACGAAATAAAAAATAACATGGTTCAACATCAATGGAAGAACCATTCTAAGATATTGTGTTCCATTATTGATAAAATTGGATCTGTATTTAACAGATAATTATTCTATTGAAAATAAATGTGATGTATTATTAATTAAAAAAAGGAAATATTGATGATATTGGGATCTTTCAACAAAATATCAATTACAATATCAGAAGTAATGCTACTCATTATTAACAGAACTTCAAAATTAAAAAAAACTTTGCTATTCTCTAATTTTTAATATAATTAATTGTTCAATCAGACACTTGTAGAGACAGTAGATTAATTTTCATGAAATCTTTTCCCGCATTTAGTGTACATAAATCTCGATTAAGCTTGGAGCAGAAATAACAACTTAATATAAATTCGTAATTGAAATCAAGATTTTAATGCCTGAACTATGAACATGCAAATAATGCATTTAAAGTAAAATTTTGTAAACTTTTATGACAAGTTTTCAAAATCTTACTTAATATAGCTTCATTCGAAAGATGCTTTGCTTTAAGTATAAGTTCAAATGTCATATAACACAAGACTGATAGAAAAATATTTGGAAATATGATAGCATGCGCCTGATGAATCATTAATATAATTATTTCGGCAAGGGCATTCATTAATCGATAGGAATGTAAACTTAGATGCCCATTAGCATCTGAAAATGTCACGATCCGCCATTTCGCATTCCCCCAACATAAATCTCAGTCAACGTTCTCACTAAACTTTAAAATGAATTTAGAACATTTTCCTAGTTCGCATAAATGAGTCCCTTAGAACTGTAAGGAGGAATTAGTTATTACCTGTGACAGTGCGTTCAAGAGACGATAGGATTTACAAAATCACTTTTAGCTATCGATTAAGAGAAGCAGGGTCGCATGTGGTAAATATTCTGCGGATATCATCTCCAGTGCCTTGCGTTGGGAATGAGTCAAAGCCATATTTAGAGCCCTGTAGCAGTGGAACATTTAAATCCGAAACTAAATATTCACTCTTTGCTTGTATGGTTTTAATGGTTGTGTGCAAAAGGGATTTATTTAATGAATTTCACAATGTGGGACGTTTCTATTAAGGTGTTTGCATCAATCTTTCAATTTCTCGGTCATTGATTGTGAACGTATATTTTTTGGTTTGAAAATATATTGGTAGTAAGACCATGGTTCTGCATGTTTAGGGTTTGGAAATGCGTTTATACTTAAAACATTTTTTTTTATTTTCTTAAATTTGAAATTATGTTAACTCTTAGAGACTGCTTTATTCAATTTCGGTTTGAAGACACGTTGTTACAAAGTGAATAGTTTGTAAATGTTAATAGAAGAATTGTTTGGTTAAATTTCATTGCATTGTATTGTAAATGTAAAATATGATTCCATACTTAAAATTCAGTCGAAGATTTATTGAGGCTGTTAGTATTAAAAATAAATGAAAGGTTCTAGGAATTACTTTATATTTCACTATCTTTATAAATCTATCTTTAGTTCATGACTATAGAATCTATTTCTTTTTATTGTTAGTAGACGAATTAGATAATTTCTAATCAAACAAAACACACTCTTAAAACTAAGGATTGATAAATATTTGCGAAGATCTCCACGAAGATCAGGAAAAAATATATTGATGATTATTGTTGATTTTTTTTATTAAGGTATCAGCTAATCTTACGTAATGGGTTAGCTTTTTGTTGAAGAACACATCGTGATTGTGAGCAATAACCATATGATAAAGATAACAACTGTGTTGGTAACTCTTAATCTAAGCTCCAATACACATCATATGAAGATCTTAATAGTTGTTATTGTTTTTTACAAAATGCTGTCAATCAGAACAATGTTAGAATAATGTGTATCCTTGACAACTTAATGTAATTTAAAATTATAAGATTTTTCGCCAATTGCTTTTAAGTAGTTTCAGAGAGAAGTCCATTCAAACTAATTGACTTTACTCATAATAATTATTTTTTGATTTTTTTTGTAGTCCTTTGTCTATTATAGCTGATTCTGACAATAAATAAATCTTGCTCACAGTACTCCAGATAGATTTATTTCTTATCCTACAGTTTTCTGTATTTGAAGGAAATACGCATAATATATTTTGTAAGAGAATATTATTATATTACGGATTTCTTTTTATTATGAAACAGGTACCTATTTCTGTTAAATTTGATAGTTAAATTGTTATAATATTGTTTGCTGTATTTTGTTTACACAATAAAAGTTCCATTTTAAATTAGACTTTGGTTATCGTATATTTCTGCAAAGGAGATGACCTTGAAATGAAACGAGGCATACAGTTTCATCAAAATTCTTTAATTTTATCATATATCTGTCCAATAAAACGATCCTCACAATACCAACGGCCTATGCCTTTAATTTAGATCCGCAACAAATTTTGTTTTCATGCACCTGGCATCACTGCCTAAAGAAGAACGTGCCGAATCAAGAAATCATATGTACCTCTAACAAGTTTATTACCAAAGTAGCCTAGTGGTCATGGTCGGCAGGTGTTGTGTCCTTCAAATAAAAAACCTCCGTACAACGGGTATGATGCACATTAAATCTGTCGAAGTTAAAAGCGCTCCCTTTAGTACGGCGTGGAAATTTGGAGATGGAGGGACCTGCTAAATTGTCGTCCTTACCATTTAAACAAAATGATGAAGTCCTTCGGAAATAGCCCTCGTATTGCTTTTCAGTACGAAGTTAATAAACAATCAATCAATCTAACAGGTTTATTTTCTTACATCTGGTAGCACTGCTTATAGAAACGCATGCCAAAGCCTCTACTTCAAACAGTCACCCCTAACAAATCCTTCAAAAGATGTAATCTTTCTAACACTATGGAGGACACTGAGGATGATTTGTAAATGGATATTGATGACAAAGTGAAAATTGACTCGCTAGGTACTGAATGATACCCATTTGACGAGCTTCTGAACAATGAATCTGAGGATTCATTTGAGGAGGTATTTACCTTAAATGATGAATGTACGGAATTTGCAGGATTTTAAATACGAGTCTTGCTCAATAAGTCCTTAGAAAATCCAAGAAATGACTCTCGTAGCATTGTTTTTAGTAAGAATCATGACTCACTAGACAGCTGATTAAACCTTAATCTCTCACCTTTAGACAGCTGTCTGAAGATGTCTAAGGGTGGGATTATGAAGTCTTTCACACCTCAAAACTTTTTCCGCCAATGAGATCATCCTCGCTTTCTTCAGAGTTGATTCACAGGAAGCATCCAAACGTTTTGATTTGCTTCGTATCTTGTGTATAACGATGAATCCATTTTTCATCGACGGTGACAACTCAACGCTGCAGCAATCAAATTTTAATTTGATAACAAATGACTACCGAATCGAAACTGACTTAAAAATCAATGTCAAATTTGTTTCGACTCCGTTTAACAGATGACAGCACCCAATGGTAACGACAATTAAATTAACCTTAATGATGCCATTTGTCTTCAAATACAAAAACTTTTGGAACCATCCTAGTACACTGATGAGGATTTCTTTTATTTTATAGTGGTTTTAATTTATGTAAATCTCAGTCCAACTTTTTTTTTTTTTTTTTTTTTTTTGTATTTGTATTTGTCCTATCAGATGATTCTGAATTTTCGGGACATTTTTTTATGATTCAACTATCGTCTTATCTCTGAATAATACAGTAAATTAAGAGCTTTTTATAGTAGACTATAAGCAAAAATCTTACTCTGAAAGGAATTTGATAAATTTAAAGAGTATGTTATAAATTTTATAAACTTGACTTAAAACTGCATGTACTATTGTTTTGAATAATCCTTTAGTTACAATTATGAGACAAAAAGACTAATATAAGGCATTACAGTCTCATCATTGAAGACTATTCATTCGTGATTCCCCATTTACAGATATTTATTTAAATGTATTATTCATTTTTTATTTAATTAAAAAATGAATTTGAAGATAATTTTTTTAAACAAAGTTAGTTATAAACACGTAAGTATTATATATTACGAATATAACAAATGTTTGTAAGTATGTGTGCATTTGGATGATTTTATTATAACTTGTATGTATGAATTCCACGAATTTTTTATATGACTTGCAATAGAATAGGGCTGAAATATGATGAAAACGCTATTTGTAAACATAAATTTCTATTTCTTTCGTATTGAGTATTTGTATTGAAAACAAATTATTTCTCAGAATTTTCAAAGACTTGAAACCTACGAACGTATTTCAATCTTTTCACATTAGCCTGGATATTTATTTCCCACATTTATTATTAAATTATTTGTATATTGATGATTCCTTGAAATAAAATACATTCTTAAAATGTTAGACCATGCAAAATATATTCGTCTACATTTAATCTTTCATTAAAAAAACCCGATTTCAGTTCCATTACTTTTGTGTCTTCTAGCGAAATAATTTTTTTCTTCCTTATCGTGCAAATATCATTCGACTTAATGTGTTAACCCCAAAAGCGGTACTTTTAAAGGAAAAGACTAATAAGCTTAATTTCGTGAATTGGATTAGGATTCTCTTCAACCAAGTTGACTATAATTGCTTTCGGAAGACTATTTAATACGAAACTAGGGTGTTCGAAACTTTTTTTCAGCCTGGAATTGCATTTCCATAACAGGAAAACCATGCATCAATTCTTAAAGGTAATCTTGTACAGATTACAACACTCTAAGCATACCAATGGATCTCTCTCATTGAAAGTACTCAAAGTTACTCACACATAGGATTCATTGTAATAAATTTCGCGTGACTGACATAATTCTACCAAAAGATCATTTGTCAAAACATTTGTTTTCCAGGTTAAGTCGTCTTTCGCTAAAAAATTTACTTAACTCAGGCCTGGATATCATTCTAGGGCACTGAGAATTTTTTTTTATCAATTTACATTTAATATCACACTTGTAATAAAGGAAACTATGCATAATTCCCCCCCCCCTCTCGTTGAAATTCTTTCGTTATTAGATAATCTGCGAAAACTTATGATTATAACAAAACCTGAATAAAGAAAAGTTTATTATTATCAGATAACAGGGCATCTAACAAAGTTAAATGATGGTTTCTTACCAATACGTTAGAAGGAAGTGGAATAATTGTACTATTTCAAAGTTTTATTTAGCAATATTACTCTCTGTCCTGCGATTGCCTCGTTATGCTAATCATTCCATTTGTGAAAAAAATTGAAAATAAATTTCGAAATTTACTTTTGTCTTTTAACTTTACTTTTTATAATCCGGAATAGAAACACGTAAGATTTGATAAAATCTGTAATGATACCCACAAGAATATAGTAATTTTCTAAAATCAATTTTTATCTAAACTTATTTATTTGTATATCCAAAAAAAAAAAAAAAATTATGCGTAAAAGGCTCCTATAAAACAATGTTTACATGATTCGTTATCAACAGAATTCACAAATTCCTGCATCGGTCTTCCTGAAAACTCGACAGATTTTTAAGCATTCGTTTCTTGAAAAATAAAATAATATTAACAATTATTGATGCAGTATCAATTGTTGCAGCCTTATTTCCTTTTCAGATAAATGCAAGATATGTACATTAATTAATTGATTATAAAATATTTTGTCGATATCTAGAACCTGCAGACTTCATTGAATTTCAAGAAATGTTTCTTCCCACTATATCCAAACTATAAGATGTTTTATCGTAAAATATTTTGAAATATTATGAGTTAAATCAATTGTTCAATGTATTAAAAAGTCATATGTAAACGGTTTGGAAATTTATACTCTGATATAAATTCTGGAGTATCTGCTTGGATTTCACAAGAAACTAATTTATGGTTAATGATTCTGAAATATAAAAATATGAAGCCGCACTTTTTGCATAACCCCAATTTGATGGTCATATTTTTTACCCGAATTTCATACTTCTTGTGAAAGATACGCGTGTTCTCCTATGTAATGTAATTGTTTTTTTTTTTTGTTTCCAGGTGTCGTTGGTGTGCTAAGAATCGAAAAATATGATGACCAACATGATATAAGGTTGAAGCAATGAGAAGTCCTTGCTCCTTACGATTTTCACTACTTCCCAAAGAAAAAAAGAGGATATCACCTTATGGGAAATCACTTTTATTCTGGCAACGAGGTGAAAGCTGTCATTGAAGCCTGATGTAGGCAATTACCAGTGGAATTCTTATCCAATGGATTTGTCCTCCTAGTCATGCGTTGATGGAAAGAAACGGAGACTATTTCAAAAAATGAAAAAAAAAAAAAAAAAAAATTGCAAGACGTAAAGGACACAATAAATGTTTAATAAAAGGTACAATAAAAGTTTTGAAAATAAGGTGAGAAAAATTATGGCATTGGATGCATTACTTTTGAAAATAGAAAAAAAATCCGTAGGCATCATAATTTTATGTTTTCAGTTAAAATGTAATGTGAATAACGATGTATTTGAAATACACTATTACTCCGTTAGAATTTTTTTTCTAATCTAATGATTTGCAATAAATGCTTTATGGTAACAATTTCCAAATAAGAAGTCCACGAAACAAATGTATTGTTCGTTAAAAAGAAAAAGAGACTATAGGATTCCGTTACAAAAATGACGAGACAATTAAAAGATAACTTCATTAAAAATAAAAAAAATATATTAATTGAGTCTCATGGATGAAAATATAGTAATATTCAACTAATTCTTTTCAAGAAAATAACTAATAAAATTTTTGTCTTAAATTTAACACCCTAAAATTGCTAAATTTAAACACATTAAGAAATTGCTTTTCTTTAATACACACTATTTCAATTAAAATTTGAAAGACAAATTGTCAGATCATAATATTATGAACATTTATTCTTGTTTAGATTACTCATGTTATTTTTAAAGCTAATTGAGGAAATCTTGTTTACTTCTTGATGAGCGGACAATTTTTCTGAAATCTAATTAGTTAAAACATGATGAAAAAGAAGAAAATTATCTTCGACAAAACCAAGAATCTTAAATTTATTTGCAGTGAAAAACTATCCGTGACGAACAAAAATGCTTTAAGATTATATTTCATGAAAAACAGTAAATGATCAAATAATTAGTATAATATGTTGATAATACATTTTAATTTGTTATATAGTTGATTTCATAGTAAAAATACTTTTTCATTAAAGAAAATTATATTTATAATGTGCGTATTGTGCATTGACGTAATAACGAAAAATAAATTAAAATAATTTTCCAGTTATAAATTATTTGAATATGCATCACTTTATTCCGTAAGGATAAATCTTTTCAAGAAAATAACTAATACCCTAGTAAAATTTTAATGTTTAGAATATAGATGGGCTGTCCAAAAAATATTTATACTATATATATTACAAATATATTTTATTTATATTCCATAATATTTCCTGAAAAATAAATGAAATGATTATTATCTACTAAAATATATAAAAGGAATATATATCATTCTCATAGTAATACATGAGCTAATAAATTAAAAGTAATTAATACCAGCTACAGCAACAATACTTTTTTTTTTAACTTCATAACATTTTAACTTCATTTACATTTCCGGATATACATATCAGAAAACTTCTAAATCAGACACTAAGACTTTATGCCAAAAAATTTGCGTCTGAAATAAAAAAATCCATGACTTAAAATTAATAATTCTATTATTTATTCAATATTTTTATGATTGTTTTATAATCATGATATTATAATTTAGAGTAAGGAATGTTATTTTGAAAATAAAGCATAGACATTTTAGTAAAACATTTTATGGTGATATTTTAATTTAGTTTTTGCTACATTTGTTGATAAGCAAATTATTACGAAAATAAATTAACATTCAGTTGTGTCAGTTCAGAGTTTAAGTTTATATCAGGTATTTCTACTGTGTAGAAATCTTAATTAAAATTGGGAACAATCATGGGTATTGATTTTTTCCTTGATCAAACTAATTAATAGAACTGTAAAAAAATAAAACATCTTCAAACTAATGTCAGTGTAATTAATTAATCATTGCTTGTAGTTCTCGTTATCCAGAAAATACTCATTCAGACCAAACACGAGTGTTATTTAAACATTATCCATTATTTGTCTTTTCCAAATTTACATTATTTTCGCTGCACTCAAATTATTATTAATTATTAATGAAGCTGCGTAAAACTAATTAATCTGCGTTTACTTTCTCCGTTTATTTCATTACACAATTAAATTTATTTATGCAAAATGCATCTCTGTTTATTTTTTGTGATTTATTTCATTACATAACAAATCTAATTTCATGATTTCCTTTCGCTATTATTCATTAGAATTCATTTCTTCGAACAATTTATTCCCTATATTAATAAAAAAAAGAAATAAATACTTATTTTTAACTTATTATAAAATGCCAGTTTATATATTTATATTACGGGATTAATTGTATTGCGCTTTTTTTTCTATATAATTTACCGATTAGTAAGAGTATAAGTAAATAATTTATAAAATTCATTTCAGAAGATATAAATCTCTTTTCATTCAATTAATATCTAATTTTCTTTTTAAACTCACTCTTCAAGTTAGGCTCTCTAGTTTGAAGGATTTATTCTTTTAAATTTTATACTATAAATAGGAAATATGTATTTACAATATTGACAAAACCAGTAAAAAAGCATGAAACATACATAAACATTGAAATAACAATAAATTTCAAGCCAAAGGGATTAAAATACAATAGGATACTAAAAGAATAATGAAAACAAGAATCCAAAACAAATATCACATTTATCTGAAAAAATATGATTCAACTTAATTTAAAAACAGATTTTTCAACTATGCCCGACAATCAGCAAAATTACACCTAAAAAGCACAGAACGTATTAAATAAAACAAAGAATTTATATTATAATAAAAAAATAATTAAAATAGAAAAAGTATTTTGTATAAACATTCAAAATAAGCAAAATTTAAACCCATGACATTAAAATACAACAAGATGTTCAACGAATAATAAAATATAATATTTTTTCTATTAAAACACAAAATGCAACGAATGCTTTCCAGTGAAAAATTAAACTCCCAGTAGACCATACCCAACATCCAAATCCTACACACATAAAAAAGCCATCTTAGCCATCTAATTTTTTGCATAATTCATTTAATTTTTATAACTTCGAATTTCTAAGATATTTGTAACTATGAAATATGCTGCCGAAAATGTCATGATAAAGGATTAAACTGGTTGGACAATCAAAACTATATTTTTCAAAGAATATAGAAGATTCAACTTAATAACAAGAAAGTCATAAAAATATATTTTGTAGATGAGACATTTCTTAAATTAAAAAAATACTCTTAGAAATTCTCTTTTAAGTACAATTAGGTGAAAAAAAAATGTTAAAACTTACCCTGATAACTACCCTAATAAACATAAGAATCTACCCTGGTTTTTTCCAATTTTGTAGCAGCAAATATAATAATTCAGATCCCAAATGCACAACTAAATATGGAGATCGACTTAATTAATGAGTTATAAAGAGCATTCAAGGTATGACAAAAAATAAATTCCCTGAAATTTAAGAAGGGCGCCCTAAATCGTTTTGGCGTCCTGGATATCTTTCAATATATGTGGGGGGAAAAGTTTTAAAAAAACAACCAGGTATGTTTACCAGGTAATACATACTTTAAAACTATCAAAAGTGACGAGTATTTCTATAATTCAATTCAATAAATGTTCTAATCAAACCAAAACACCTGCGAACTGTAATTGATAGAAAACACGTTGGTAATTACTTTTATCACATCACAAAGCTAGACAATCTACATCTCGTTGTATAAAATAATAGTTTATAAATGAGTATATTAATCTATAGTTTTTTTTAATTATTTGTAAATATTTAAAAAAAGAGTTATTAAAATAATCAGGGAAATCAATAATGAATGATAAAAGTTAAAAAAAAGGACTGAAATTTTAGATATGCTGTACTCACAATTTTCCATATTACTTAATTCGTAAAAATTTGATTATCTAAAACTCCTCTTATTATCTATTAATTAGAGAAAAGTATAAAATTTAGGCAATTTGAAGTAAAAATTTGCATTTGAAAGCTAGTGTAAAAGAAACCGAAACCAATTAAATTAAATGAATTTGCAAAATTAGAAAAAAATATCAACCATATGGCCTCCAATATAAAGGCGGTTATTATATTATTAGTAAATGTAGCTGTTTTAGTGGCAATACGTTTGGATCAAAATTCACGTGCAATCGAAATAATTATTTTAATTTAGGTAAATATATTTTTATAGAGTACGGATTCAAAAAGTTTTGAAAAAAGGTAAAGAAGATAAATAAACTTTTACTTTTCAATGAAATTTTGATTAATTTTATTGATAGAAAATTAAATTGAGATTTAATTTCCTTTTAAAAACAGGAAAAGTATTAATAGGTCACTTTCAAACTGTAGAAAAATTACATGTCTTGAATAGAATTTTCAGTAGAATTAGTAAAACAAAAATCTATGCAACCTTTGATATTAAAAGATAGAATACAAGGAATTGACAGCAAGAACAGACGATTGCTTTAAATACATTGAAAGCTGACATTATTTCTGTTTGAAAAAATGTAAATCCCATTAACCAAATTTTATATAAAAATATCTTTATTTGGAGAAATCTATCAAATATTTTTAATTTAAAAGATATTAAAATAATCTGCAAAACTCTAAGCAAAAATGCAATCATCTGTCAATTCCATGTCCTTAGAAATGTAATTAGAAAATCATTGATTTGTGTGTTTTGCGTATGAATAGGAAAAAGATAATGATCTTCTTCTTAAAAAAATATGTAATAACGTTGGACTGAATTTCATACAAATAATTTCCATGTTCTTTTTTCAATAGATTTTTTTTGTAAGTTATGTAACGTTTTACATTCATCGTTAACTGGGAATCCAAGAAAATGCTTTTAGTATTTATATGTTGCAGAACTCTTATATTTCTTAAGTGTAACGATGGATATCACTTTAAAGGAATCCTTGTCAGTAAATTTTCATTTTTCCCTTAATTTAAAAGAGAAAGTGTATATATAATATATGTCTTATAATATTCAGTACAAATATTCAATAAAATTGCCTACATTAGTAGAAAAATCCAAGCAATTAATTTATTAAAATTAGGATAATTATATAGTTAAGATTATTGTGTTATTCCAATGTGTAAACGTTGAATTATTAGAACAATATAATGGTTATTTGTTGATACATACTTTCAAGTGATGAGGATGATACTGAAGCCAGAACCTCCATGTCATAATTTTCTCATCACTCAATGACTTTAAAGCCCACTTCCGTTAAACACGAAACAACTAGATTTAATTAATCACGACTTAAACATGTAGTTCAGATTCAACATACATACAATCATGAGCTGATGATTTCACCATTCGGTTTCTACTGCCGCTTGTTTTTCATAAGTTCTAATAGTATAAATTATTCTTATTTCCCAACCATGCATTTATTTTATTCTACAGATGGTAATCAGTTTTACCTATCTAAGAAAATAAGAATGTGGGACTACAATGCATTTTGATATAATCTTGCATGAAAAAATACCTTCAATGAGAAATATACACTCATTTTCATAGAAATTTGCCCGCCAAGAAAGAGTTGTCAGAATAAAATGATATTTTCCATACATAAGTACAATGTTAATGGAAGTTAGTGATTACAAAATCAAAGCAAAATGATCATTTGTTATAGGAAAAATTACAAATGAATGGGGGTTTTAGTATCCTGTTGGGTCACCTCCAGCCTAAATGCGTGTTGTGATACGGTCGTGCATTGAGTCATAAAAGTCTCGTAGGATGTAATGCGATATCTGATTCTACAGTTGATGTAAAGGCGTCTTTAATTCGACCAAAATCGTAGGGTGTCAAATTTGCAGTTCTAAATGATCCCATTTATGCTCAATTGGGGATAAATCTGGGGATCGAGCAGGTCATGGAAGGATGGAAACGTAGTGGAGACAGTACTGTGAAGACCTTTCTGTGTGAGACTCCTGGGAACCCTGTCATGAATGGGAACATATGTGTCTGAAGAATGTCACGAACGTACTTCTCGGCAGTCGTGGAGCAGTGAATAAATATTAGAAAGAAACAATGTGTCGTGTGCGATGGCCCCATACCATCACACTAATTGTGGGAGTGGTGTGCCGCTTTACAGCGAAAGTAGAATTGAGACGTTCATCCAGGGCCCTCGACAAACGTACACGATAGTCCTCACTGCCTAGATTGAATCTGGATTCACTGCTGAAGACCTCCTGGTTCTATTCTGTTGCAGTCCAATCCCTTTCGAGCGTAAAGTAACTCCAAACTGAGGCGACGGTGAGTGGGTGTCAATGATAGTACACTTAATGGGCGCCGCGATAGCAACTGCTTTTAAGCCAGGCGCCTTGCGATGGACAATGGCACAGTTGGTGCTCTGCGTGTGTGTCATTTGATGTGAAGGTCTTCTAGACTATTGATCTGTCGAGGGCATCTTGAGCCTGGTAGCCACGTAACAGACCTCTTTGTGTGTGTTGTCCACTGATTCCAACACCTCCTCACAATAAAGCCAGAACAGCCTAGGTGGCGAGCTACTCCCCGAATTGACCACCGGTTTCCATCATATCTATGATTCTTCTCTTCTCGAACTCTGACAGATGCTCATATTGTATCCGAGGGGGGGGGGGCGTAATGACATATCTAGTTAAAAAGCGTCCCTCTGCAACACACTAAATACTCGCAAACAAGCCCTGCTTTCATGTTTTATGAACCAAGGAGAACAAAGTTCAGCTCCCTCTGGTGGCATTATACAAGGCGTAATCACGCTGCATTTCGAATCATTTACAAATCTGCTAATAAATACCTATATGCCAAATTTCGTAACAATCCGACTCTTACTTCTTGGTGCTCAAATTGTTATGGCAATGAGTATATATATGATTATAACCACATACAAGTTTAGACTTAAATTTTCATTTTTCAATATCTGAAAATCTTGAGTTTCGCTTTTAGATAAAAGCTGGGTTAAAAGAAATCGACGTTAGACTCATAATTTTTGGTTTCAGAAGATCTTCATCAAATACAAATTATTATTTAACTACTTTATTGGTGAATTGTTAATTGTCCATAAAAGGAATTGTAAATATAATAAAGTGCCAACAGTTGAGATAAAAAATATGTATTTTTTAAATTCCAGTTCAGTTTGGATGTTTTTGTAAGTACTTCAATGATTCTCAAAAACCATTTAAAATGTAAACCAATTGAAAACTTTCTTCATGGGTATGTAGAAAAAAATTATAGATCTCAAGTAAGAATGGGTTTAAACCTTTGGAGAGGGATTCTTCTTGTATTAAATAAAATTGTTAAATGAAAATAATTATGTAAGTTTATAAGAGTAAAAAAAAACTTTGTTTAAGGTTTAATCTAGAATATAATCGCGAGCAATATACTTAGGCTTTAGTTAAGTTATCGAGGATTTTATTTAAGTGCCTGTAAATGTTTAATTTAATTTATTTGGTAAGTGTAATTAAGTATTAATTTATTAATGAATATTAAATTATTGTAAATTTTTGAAATTTACTTAAATTCTTAAAAGAATTTTATAAAAAAAATGTGTTTTCTGCAAGTTTGTTAAAAATATAACTGAATTAACAAACATCATTCAATAATGAAAATTTCTTTTTTAAAAAAAAAAAAAAACGATATTGATAAATATATAACATACATTCTTTCTACATCAATTCATTTCGTTTCAACAAAAATTTAATGAACTTTGTATGTAATAATTGATTACAATTAAAATATATTTTCAAAAAACAAAGGCTTATGATGAAAACTCACTTCGAAAATTCAATTATTCTGTAAAAATTTTAATTAATATGTGTATTTCGTAAACTATATAACTAATATAATTCTAGAATATAATGTTATTTTTTTGTATTGTTGTATATGAATATTAACTAATGGTTATATCAAGTATAAATAATTCCCTGTAAGAAATGGAGTTGTAAAACTAGATGAAAATTGTTTACAAATTTTTATTGCATTTTTGTTTTCTAATTTTAAAAAAATAATATTATACTGTTAGAATAGTCGGTAATATAATATTACGGATTTTAATCATACTGGTAGCATGGTCGTGGACTCTCGGACAATGGTTTTCGTTGAGCCGTGGTTTCGAGCCTCAATGCCAATAAAGACCCACAGTGTATCTGGGGCTGATGCAGGCTAAATCTGTCTTGGCTCAAAATCCTCCCTTTGGAGTTGTGGGGAAGTTAGGTGAGAGAGAGTTAACAATTCGGGTGACTTCCTCGTCACTTGACCGAAGTTCAAAATTTTGAGGTCCATCACCAATAGCCCTCGTGTTGCTTTTAGTCTTCGTTAAAACTTGAATTTCGAAGAAGTTATTGAGATTTTTATTTATTCAGTAAGATATTTTAAATTTTTTTTCCTCCAAAGCAACCTTCAATTTGTATCTATGGTTGATAGAAATCAAGTTATAAATATTATTTTATCAGATCATTTCAATAAAATATTGTCAGAAGTCGCTATTTCGAAATCGGAAGTTAAAGTCTTCTTATAAATATTCCTTTGTTTCTTCCATTTTTAAAAGTTTTACTGCTTATATTTTAAAAAATACTTTTAAAATATAATAAGAATCATTTTGAGAAATCTGAAACTTAATAGTAAGTTTTCAAATTATCAGTGGCACTATACCTTATATTTGTTATTTTGCTGAGCTACATTGTTTGAATTTCGTTTGATTTTTGCTTTTAATTCTCATTTTATTTCTGTATCAAGTAACTGTTTAAAAATGTATAATAGTTCTTTTAGATTGATATTCTTTATTTAAACCATGAATAGTACGAAAAATAAACGACAGTGTAAAAAAAAAGGAAAATCCATGGTAATCGTCTTTCTACTTATCAGACAACTGATACAGTCAGCCCGAGCAGCGAACGTAAAATTGGAACTGAGGAAACAATAATGAAGGATAGCTTCAAAAAAGATATAAATACACTTGGTAATAGAATTTACAGAGTAGAAATAATTTCAAGTGCCATTGAAATGCTAAGTTGCCCATTGTATTTTTTACAAAGTTTAGAACTCAAGGAAGAGCCCAATTTTGGTTTTCTTTCCAATATGCTCTTGAAAGGCACAAACTTCAGTATTGTTCATGGTTTTTCATCAACTAAAAAAGTAAACAAGGTGAATGAAATCAATATTCAGTTTGTTCTAGCTATGCATTTAATTGGAAATAATCACATTACTTCGAAAAGCTGAGTACTGCATTAGATATACTATGTTTATCAAAGTAAACTTTCAGGAACTTTGAAAAGAAGTTACTGTAAGTTGCATCAACTACTGAACAAGGTTCTATGAATACTTCTGCTTCTGAAATAAAAGAGATTAATCATCAGGAGAAGCATTTGACAAGCTGCGGTGTATCTCGTGATGGCACTCTGCAACGTTTAGGCCATACATTATTAAATGGGTGCGTATCAGTTTTATACATTGATACGGGTAAAGTTGCAGATATAGGAATTATGACATAGATTTGTAGCATATCAGCTCGGAACAAAAGATCAAATGTATCCCTCGATCACATTTGTTCACAAAATCATTTTGATTCATCATCTAGCATGGAATCGGTTGGTGCATATTGTATTTGAGACAGCTGAAACTTTCATCCTTTTACGGTTACAGTGACTCACAAGGTTACTTAACACTGAAAGACATATATAGAAAAAATAGTGTCACCAAATATGAGCCCATAGGGAACTCTCAGAAAAGAGTCGAAACCTGCCTTCACAAACTAAAATCAAAGTCGGAAAAGATTAGGTGGAAAAAGAAGACTTACCGACAAATTTATTAATAAATTGCAAACTTATTATGATATTACTATTAGAAGTGATACTGGTGATTTGCCGGGAATGCTAAGTATTGTAGCAGCTGCATTTTATCGCAACTGTTCAGGAAAGGATCAGTTAATGCATGGCCAATGCCGAAAGGAGAATTTAGTTGCTATTGCTAGAGGAGCAAAGATAAACAAAAAAATGCAATAGCCTCTCTAAAACCATTGTTATTTCCATAACATCTACATAGTATGTGATCAAAATTTATTACCCATGGCAAAACACAGAATTTAAATGAATGTTTCAATGGTTGCAGGTGGAAAATAATCCCAAAAAATGTATTTGTCGACCAAGAAATATTTACTCTGGGGACATATGTGTTTGAAATACTTTTTAATGGTGGTTATAAGGAAGATAGAGTTAGATTAGAGCTGCAAGGAAATCAAATTTCAAAAAAAGAGAAAGAAGAAGGAATGACTTATAAAAGGGTGAGTTTATTTAGTATGCACATTTTTGTTTTCTGTACAGGTTTTTATTTAAATCTAGTTTCTAAAGAATATAATTTTTAGTACGCTTACAATTTTTAAAAGGTGATAATTCAAATGGATTTATCTATATTTTGAAAAAAATTGGTAGATATATTTTTATATCGTTCTTGAGAGTCTGCACTAGAAATTTTTAATGTACGATTCATAAGTGGATTTATTCATATTTCAATACATAAGCATGGAGAAACTTTTTTAAAAAAACACATGTTGTTATTTCGACTCAAAAAAAACTCCGCAAAAATTGTGAAATATTAAAGATTCCTAGTTAAGACTCTGTAAATATGTCATATCTATACATATGCTGAATAACAATATTACAGAAATATTTTTTTTTTTTATAAAAAGAGAACATTTTGGAAATATGCTATTTTTTCCTTATTTTACGCTAAAAATATGTTTTAAATTTTTTTTACAGCAATAAAACTTTTAAAGCAATTTTTATGTATATTTTAATTCATATGATTCTAAATATAAAAATATTCATTCATACATCCCCCCCCCCAAAAAAAAAAAAAAAAAATCATTGTTCTGAATCTAGTCGAATACCTTAAAAAATCAAAATAGAGAAGAAAAAAAATTACTGAAAAATAATTATATTGGGAATTGAATGATTTTATTACATATTGTGCCAATATGTGTCAAGCATTAATTTATGAAAAATCGCGTTGTTGTGATTTAAATGAAACTCGGTAATTACAAGAAAAAAATGCGGTTGAAACGACAAGACAGAGAGCAAAATATAGTGCAAGATTGCTAGGATATCCATGGACGTATCATCTGGCTTTACCAAAGATATTGGTTAACACAGACAAAAGTGATTTCTGTCTCCTTATTGGAGAAAGAAGGTGAGTTCCATAAGGATAACTATAGTGAAAATCAATAAACTGAGAAATATTCATGCTGAAGCGTCTCTATTTAATTATTAATTTATTAAACAAAGTATAAAAATAATTTACTCACAAAATGCTTAATAATACGTTATATATGGGAAACATGTATTAAGATTAAAGTTATTATCTGATAAAAATATTAAAAATAATAAATTAAATCAATTATAAAATTGGAGAAAAATTAAATTTCATTTTGGTTTTATGATAATAATATAAAAATTAAACAGAATTTAACTTATACTAAAATGTATCTTTTCTTAATATATTAGATAAAAATGAATATTTATACTACATGAACAGAATAAAATTATAATTTTTCCATGAGCATCGTAACTTTTGAAATGTAATCTTATTATTATTCTAACAATACTTAATTTTTTTTGACTTTCTTGACAAGTCAAATTAGTCTAAGAAGAACAAGAATTGTACCATTAATCCTTTTATCTGAAGTTTTCATTTAAAATTTCTAAGATTGATATAATTTGCATTGTTTTTGAAAAATACGAAACATTTGAAAAATCAAATAGATACTTCAAACATCTAGCATTAAAAATCAAATAAATTTAAACAAAACAACAATAAATTGAGAGATTCAGTCACTAATGAGCATGTTACTGTTACATATCTAAGAAAATCCATAAGATAATGCGGCTCGTTATCTTTTCTCTTAACAAGAAAGAAAATTACAGTATTATTCTTTTCAGAAATAAATCAAAAAATTTTGTTAGGAAATTAGAGTTATTTTGATCCATAAAAACGCATTGAAAGCTTAAAGTGTTATTTGAAAGATAACGAGCCACATACAGAAACTTTTTAAAGACTGATAGCCAAGACAGAAATGATTACAAAAGAGAGGAAATATTACAATGGCATATCCATTAGCTTCTTTTCTCTTAAAACATTACTTACACAGCTGTGTGATACATGAAGCTATTTATATAATTTTTAAGCTTTTTGTAAATAAAGTTCTATATTAGAAGCTTTTGAAAGGATTTTATCATTAATTTACAATTTCAAAAAGTATGCGCATATACCCACAAATAATGAAGTGGATCTGAATTATTTAAATTGATTATCAGGATGAAATAGATTTTATTATTATAGAATTCGGTGCTATTTCTTTGGTTAATTGTTAAGCACCCAGAAGATTTCAATCAGACTTTAACAATCAGTAAAAATTTAATAAACAGTTTTATTCGACGAACTTATTTTCAAAATTCCTATCTTGAGTGATTTAACAAAATTAAATACCTCCACACAGGAAGTAACTAGCTTGAATTTAATTAAAATATCAATTTAAATTCTGTATAAATTTCAATGTACAACATCAGCTAACATATAAGGAAATGCATTAATATCCTCTACACACAGTTTTAATTCAAATAATCCTAACTTTCTCTTCTCAACTTCTTTTGAGTGGAATCGTATATATTATAACTAGAAGGTGCAATTAACTTCAGTTTCTACATATATCTACATAAAATGAATGCGGGCTCATTGGAAGAAATAGAATCAATAAAACTGAACAAAATCGTGCAAAATAATGTGATAAAAATAAGAATAAACCTCACATTACAGTTGAAAACGCTAACATTAAAAATTCTTTTGCGTTTATTTTCCATTTATTTTAGTATGATATTTAAATATATGAAATGGCAATAAAATGTCAAATTAAACCACTAAAAAGAAAGAGACGTATTCTCAAAATGTTAATTTTGTGTTCTATCAAAGTGAAAGAAAACAGAATTATATATATATATATATATATATATACATAATTTACATATATAATGTAATACAATTTAATATATATCATATAATTTTTACTTATTTTTTAATTTACAAAATTCTTAAAAGTTTTAAGCAAAATATTTCATTTTAAAATATTTCGAGACTGTGCATTCCGCTACAAAACTAGTTAAGTGAAAAGAAATCTGTATTTCTTCATTTTTGTGAAGTAGACTTTACAAAATAAAAAAGTTTCTCGGTTGCTTGAGCAAAAGGATAGAATATAACTAATTTTTTGCACTTCGTGATTTTTTTAAAATAAAGTCTAACAAGTATGCATTATATTTATATATTGCATGAATGTTATATCAGTTTTTCTCAATAAAACAATTTTAAATTAATCAAAAAGACGAACAATGCACTACTAATAATCAGAACATATCAGGATTATTGAAATAATTATTAGAATAGATTTGTTCCAATAATAAGTACATTTTAAAATGTTTTGTTGTTTTTTTAGTTTTATTGACGAAAGGATTATATTTGGTCAAGCTGCGCCAGATACTTGTTAGTTACTAATAACAAAATGAATCCTGTAAATAATTATTATATAATAATAATTATTTACAAGGTATGATCTAGACGCATTGTAATGGAAAGAAGAAAAGGATAGTATTGGTTGACAGGGTAAACGGTCGAGAATAGGAAAAGATCGCAGAGCAATCCTGGTTTTCAAACAGACAGTTAACACCATACGAGAAGTGAAAAGTCATCTCTCGTTAAATCTTGTACGTACTTAAAGAAAGAAAATCTTTAAATGGTAAAAACTTTTTGTTTACGTTTTATAACTGTTGTGCGTGCCCTTCTTCAAATGTATTAAGTTTCTTTTCATCCTTATTAACGAATAAATTTGATTAAAAACTTTGCTTTAGCTAATATAAAGAAAAAAAAAACAAATAAACAAATTTATTGTAATCCCACGCTTCATCAACAGAAGCAATTTATTTCCATGCATCTCCTGTTATATAATCCAAAAACTGGTCGACAAAAACTGCTCCACAAAATGTCTTGCAATGACTCACATACCTTTGCATGAATATTACGTTTTTAGGTTTTTTTAAACATCAAATCTTAATTTATTATTTCTTCAAATATTTATGATCAATTATTGTGTTGCAGGAGTTTTTCTTGTTACCATTGAGTTCTCTCTAGAACATTTGAAATAGTTTGCAAATTTTTTGTATGTTTCTTTGGAGTCTTCTTTCAATGCAGATGTAGTTTAATTTAATTTTATTAAAGTCGCACTAGAAGCAACACGAGGGCTATTGGCGACGGATCTCGTAATTTTGAACCTCGGTCAAGTGGCGAGGACGACACCTGAGCTGGCACTCCCTGTCCTAACTTCCACATCACGCCAATTGGAAGAATTGGGACCCGTTAGATTTAACATGCCTCAGCCCTGACTAAACGGAGGGTCTCAAGTGACATCAAGGCTCGAACACGCAATTTGTTGAAAGCCGTCGGCCGAAATTCCGCGACCACGACCACTTTGCTATCAAGGCCGTCTCATGTAGATATAATGAGTGATGACTTGTTCCTTTGTGATTAGTATTGTTACTCATTTTAAAGTTACACATTGTTCATACCTTACGTATCTTAACATTTTTTAATAACGGAATAAGAATATTTCTTCTTGGAAATTACAAAAACGTGTCCTTCGAACCATAGCTTATTTGCAACTGCCTTTTCAAAGAAGAACATTAGACGAGAATTCAAATTTTAATTAATATGTTGCTAAGTATTATTCCACATAAATATTTGAATTTTCTTAATTTTTCCAATGAAATCTTATAAAAATGTGTAAAAACGTTTTTGCTTATAAATAAATAAAATATCGCATGCAAAATTATTCATCTGAATGTTAGAATGAAAGCAAACAATAAAATATTGAAGTGCGAGTAATTTAAAGATAATTATAATAATTGCTATCGTACTAATCTATTCTCAACACTAATACTTCATTGAGATGAATACAATTATAGCTGAAACTATTCTGAATCTGTGGCAGAAATCGAATTAGATTAAAAAAGTCACGTGCATTTCACACTTTATTTCGAAAAGTGGTCAAGGACGACATTTTGGGGTTGTACAAAAACGTATGTAACTTTAGTGTTTAACTAATAAATGTTGTTTCAATTTTTCTATTGATATTTAAATTAAAATGAATTTGAAATTTGATTGGATTATCAAAGATACTTCGAATACTTCGAGGAGTCATAGCGGATTTTAAAGGAAAAAAATTGAATTTTTTTACGGGATTAAATCTCAATTCGGCTTTTATTAGACTAGAAAGTATTTTTTTGGTTCAACAAACATTTAGAAATTTCATAAATTTGAAAAGTTAAAATTGAGACTGAAATAAAATATGATAGAAATATGCTTTATAAGTCTTTATAACGTTTAGTTTGCGTTCAAAGAATCATGAAAAACCAACGGAGGTAAAAAATAGTATTTGTATCAACTACACAAAACTTACAAATGTCATTTTTGTTATTTTTTTCCGAATTATATCTTCTTCCATTGATTGTTTCATTACTACTTTATAGCTATAACTTTATAAGAAAATGTTATCATATGTGAAGGTAATTTCAACGCGTCCTCTAACAATTAAATAATTGATTATTAATTCACAATTGAGGTACGCAAAACATGAGATTATTATTGTAAAATTACATTGAGTGTATTTTAGTCAGATACTTACTTTGATGGCTTGTATTGTTTGTTAATACTCAATGGGATATGTAGTAATACAACATAAAGTTGTGAATATTTTGATGATGGTCATATTATTCTTATATTACAATTTTTCTTGTTTAAAAGTTACATATATTTAAGTGCTTTAATAAAAAAAAATGATAATAAAACAAATTTTTAATTGTTGAGAAATTTCATTAAAAGAGAAACTTAATTAAAAAATTATAATAACAAAAGTGTTGATTTTTTTTCTTTGACTCATTTCTTTGTTTTCAATATACTTAACAAGTTTATTTTTTAAATTACAAATAGTTTAAAAACAGATTCTAGTTGTATATTATCCTTAACGTACAAAAATTAAAGAAAACCTCAATAGAAAGAAAGATTCGGCTTAAGATTGACTTAATATATGAGATTTGTTTTTAATTTTTGAAACTCATATTCTCTAGCTAAAAGGAAGAAAGAACTGACTCTTCTTTAATAAATCACGAAAAATATTTAAACTTATGAATATAGTTTCAAAAATTGAATAATTCAATTTTTGTCAAGTTTTTAATTTCTTACCCTTGTAATAATTAAGATATATACTTTACTTAACACCTCTTAAAGAAATTATACAGAAATACTTCAAGAAACCTAATAATTTCAAAGATTATCTGATAGTTAAAAATCCAATTCGTTCCAAATATTTAAATAAAAGACTTCAAATATAAATAAAACAAATCTAATTTTTTCTTTAATAATTGAATTTTAAAGAAACCATTAAGCTTCTTAGCAAATTTATACAGAAAATTTTAACCATTTCTTGGATAAATACCTTTCGCCTTTAAACTATTATTTTATTTTTAAAAAGTCTTTGCATCGGTTTTAGATTTCTCAATTTCCTGTAAAAGTATTTAAAACCTTTTTGCTTTGCGTAGGATGTTTTACTCAACGTTTTCCTTCAATTTTACCCCTCCCGGGTATATTTTTAAGAGATCCTATCCAAATTTTCTACTAAACAAATTTTACTTTCTAGCATGTATTTGCTTTTAAATTAAAAGTCAAATCTATGAACATTGATATATTATTTAAAGCTTTAGCTCTACAGTGATAAGAGCTTGCTTTCATCACACATGCAATTTCACGGATATCTTAACAAGCGCATCAGCTTTCTTCTCGGAAATTGAAGTTAAACTTCTTAATGGTAGTTTCCAAGTGATACTGTTTTCAAATGTTTAAAATTGAACTTAACGTCACTTCGCATTTTACGGTTAATTTACGAGTTGATGTATATTTTAAGGATACATTTAAAGATACTAAAAAAGCTAGAAAAGAAGCCTGTTTCTTCTTTTTTGGGAGAGAAAGAAGGTGTAGAAACAATTTGAGATAATACATGCACAATTTACTTTAAGTAAGCTTTTAACAAAATATTAATAATTGTACAATCAATTATGAATTAATAACAATGGTAAAATATAAAATTCTGTATAAACCAGGAAATTTGTAAGGATACAATCTGCATCAACCAAGGAAAGCAAGAAAACGCTTCAATTTTTAAGATTAAAAATGAAATTAATTTCTTTAATGGATTTTTTATAATTATTCCAATTGTTATATCGTTTAGCTGTCTTAAAATAACTTTATTATTAATTATTGATCCATGCTTCCTAGATAAACGGGATTCTTAAAATTTCAATTTATGTAAAAAATGTTATTTTAAAACACATTTTTTTAAATCAGATGTTAATTCTCCAAATGTTTTATTACCTGAAATATGTGGATCATATTTATTATTCATTTAATAAGAATAAGATCTAAATATTCTGCAACAAAATTGCAATGAATTAATGATTTGAGCTTTGAAGAATAAAACCCCATAAATACTTAAAGTTTAAAAACTGAATATTATAGTGTTTTTATAAATACAAAAGTCCTTTGAACAATTTTAAAAGTTTTTAATCAAAACGCTTTATATGTACAATTTCGGCAAAGTCAGAAATTCCTTACATTTAGAACATCAAAAGAGAATTATTACTTCCTATAATTTTATAAAACAATGTATTTTTAAAAATTAATATTGAACAAATAATGTGTTTGTGTGTAGATTATAATCAATAATGAGAATCAACACAATATAACGAGATATTACTTATAGGAAAATGTACTTAAAATAATTATAAATCGGTTAATTTAGGAATATGAATATTATTATCGATCCAAAATGTGTCGGAATTATTAACATGATAAGTACAGACATGATAACTTTTCAATGTATCTTCCAGGTGCAAATATGGTTTTTTTCGCTTTTTTCTCAAATAAGAAGATTAAAATGCAAAAACGGATAAAGGTTTTTTTTTTTCCTCAAATCTTCTTAGATCCTAGAGCTTAAGGACATGATAAAAAATTAAAGACTACTATAAACCATTTTTTATTGCCTTGATATCCAAGTATTAAAATTACAGGCGAGTATCACTCTCGGGATTTTAGTATCTCGAAGATATAGTTGAATTATTTATAAGGAAAATTAGAATGAAGTGTAGAAAAAATGGAGTACCGTAAAATGCGGGATAAAGGGAAGAATTTTTACCTAAGTTTTAATATCCTAAACTGAACAGAAGGCTAAGATTTCATTAGCCTCTAATTATTGACAGAAATAGTACTGAATAATAAATCCTAAAATTCCTAATTTGTAGGCTGATGAAGTAAAAATAATTTTAAAACATTGTTACCTAATAAAAATATGTAAGCATAAAATAGATTCACTTTTATTTAATATTTACTTTATGAAGTATTACATCAATGTTTGTCACACCTTTTTATTTTATCCTGTAAAGCTGTGTTCGAAAAAGTAGAAAAAAGAATGCATTTCTTGATATATTATATCATGATGAATTTTGAGAGCTGTTTTTATAAGTAATGAGGATTTTTGATATTCTCTCTCTCTCTTCAATATTCCCTTTTTGTGGAATGCAGTTTCGCAATGTTTACTTTTTTATTTTTGTATAATGCGATGGCGTTTATTACACTAAATATTTTTTCAAGTACTTTAGTTCTTTGGATAATTAGTAATATAGTTCTTTTTAATCCAAGAAAATGCATTAGCCAATAGAAAATTTGACCATTGATTAGCAAAACTTTCATCATATACAATTCTAACATTTTAATTCGTTATTTTCAGGATTTGAATTTTCATGAGAGCAATTCATAAATCAAAACTCTTTTTAAATTCTATAACACAATTGAATTATCAACGGTAAAGTTTGATGTTATTTAACAATATGTTTCTAAGTTATGGGAATTTTAAAAGTCAATCTCTTAATGTTAAATTATTTCTAAAATATTTAACATAAAATTTTCTGTTAAAAACTTTCAAGGTTGTTTTTACCCATTGTGGTTTTTTTCCAAATTCCAGAAGAATACAGAAAAAAATTTAAAAAGTGATAAAAGTAAAATAATCGGAATTTTTAAATGCAGGAACAAAAACTAAAATGCAATATACCAGATATTTTTAGTTATTTTGATTTCCTCTCATCATGAAAAATCTACATTTGAAATTTAATTATATTGTCTTGAATGGTTCTCTCTCTCTTCTGGAAATGTTTGAAAAATAAATTACGTCCAAAATTTTTTTCTTAGACAAGAAACCATGTATTAGTTTACATTGTTAATTATTGATCCAGAAAACACGTGGTGTTAAAAAGTGGTGAAAGTGTTTTAAATTGCATGTGAAAAGTTAAATAGAATATATGGCTATCTAACAGATTTCTTTTAATATCAGTAGAGCTATCGATCTGATCGGGATGAAATTTAGAATATAGGCTATTTAAGGAATCCTATACTGAAATCTGCAAAAAATTCCATAGCAGTATTCATGGCAGAAAAATTCATTTTTAGTTTTTAATTAATTAGGGTCATTAAGTTCATTAATTAATCCATTAATATCATAATTCATTTAGCACCTTTTAATCCACTAAGAATATTATCAATTTAGTCCAAGAACCAAGAAAATTTCGAAAATTATTAAATATGTCCCATTTTTAAGGAGGGTGGGAGCTTTTGTATATTATATTTAATCTAAGTACTTTGTGCGTTGTGAATATCTTGACATATAAAAGTAGTAACACGTTTAACATTAACTAAATGATATTATCAATCTAGAGCAGTGGTTCTTAAATTTTTTAGTCTTGCGACCCCACTCTACTCTTAAAAATTTTGAAAAACCCATCTCTTCTATCTAAAAGCATAAATGAAAAACAAACCATGTTGTTTGATTTCTAACATAATTTTAAAATTAATAAAAAATTTTTTAATTTTATATTATTATTTCAAATGAAAACTTCTTTTGTAAAAGTATGAAATGAAACACTCATAATTTTTATTACTCTACTACGATGTATACTTTTGAGTCAAATTTACATTTTATATTAAAAATTAATTTTACCAATCTTTGAAGTGTCTTTGAATACAATATATGAATAAGATTTATAATGAAATATATACTTGAAGCAATACATATACATATACACAAAAAATGAAGATAAATTGCTTTAGAATTTGTTCCAAGTATACAAAAATGAACGATAGAAAATCATGTTTTAATGAGACGGATGTGCTGCAGAACACATTAAATCTCGAAGCAATATTTGAAAAAGCATCTTTAACGTTCTTCAGTTAGCATATTATTATTTTATTAGACTTGAACTGAAAAGATTTCCCGTAAATGTAGCCTCTAAAATGACAAAGATTGTTAATGTATTTTCTAGAAATTATAGGAAATCAGTTCAGCAATACGTAACTGAACGAAGTACAACA
>BMAW01066805.1:0-23513 GCA_019974015.1 Nephila pilipes
TTTTTTTTTCATGTGATACTTGTTGTTTTTCGTTGTCTCTTCTTTTTGTACTTAATTTTCACATAATTCTTTCTTTATTTATAAAGCAAAATTGATTTTTAAGGTTAAAGAATTAACAAGAATTTGATGTCTATATATTTCTGTTCTTTCAAAATTTATAATAACTATTTCATATTAATTAAAGTATTTGATAATCTCTGTATTGTATACTGTATTTTGTGTGTATATATAACGCTATAATAAATGAAATTGCCAAACGACCTTGTTTTCTTCAGAATTTAATGTTTTATTTTTATTTCTTAAAATCATTTCTTTACTTCGTATTGTTTTTACTCTTATCATCTAATAATTCATATAACTTTTTCTGTTTAAGACTTTATTCAATAAAATGCTCATGTTTTTCTTTTACTACATTTTGTTTACTTTACATTTTCTTATATACACGTGATTTTTTTTAAAAAAAGTAAATACCGTTTTCAAGTATTGTAATTGCAGTGTTGTTATTGTCATTCCACGCATGCGCACTGAATACCTACATCTGTTGTGTAGTAATAAACTCCAGCCTGGAATCTTTCTTCCACGTTTGTACGTTATTTGAAAATGTTTCAAATAACAAATAAATTCCACCAATTGTGAAAACATCGATTTGTTTTCTGCATGGAAAAGGCGTAAAAGCTTCTATCCATGGAATTGAGGCAATCAACATCACCCGGAAGAATTAAACTAAAGCAAACAATTTAAGCACGCAAAATCAAGTGCGCTGCATTTTGGGATATGTAAAGGGTGGATCTTTTCCCTTGCGGAGACGCATTAAATTCCGAGATATATTCTGATATCTTAGCTAAACTGCCTTTAGCAATCTAAAACAAAATGCGTCACTGGATCAGTAAAGGAATTATTTTTCTGTAGGACTGTATAAACACATGACTTGTCCAATAAATAACGAGACTGACACTGGAAACAATTTTATTTTGATTTCATACATATTTACTTATTTTCACTTTCAATAGACACCCCTCTATCACTAGAACACTCCATGAGAATCTTCCATTATTCGAAACAGTGCTGGAAATCAGCTTTTGTCAAGTCCTTCAGGAAGAGTGCCGATTCCCTTTCACAGCTTCAAAAGACTCAGATCTTGTTAATTTTAAAGCAGATTTCACCTTGGAAAATATATATAGAAGTCATATGGCGCAAGATCCAGCGAATAAAGTGGAGGGTCAAACATTGGGATGATGTATTTGGCTATAAATATCTTGACAGACAATGCGGAATGACTTGTCTTTCCAAAAATTGGGCCGCTTTTACCTTATTTTTCCACGGAGTTCTGCAAGTTTTTCAAGATAGTAATGTTGATTAATAGTTTGACCTTCAGGAATCCAGTGAAGTTTCATATTTCAATGAATATCAGAAGAAAAAAAAAAAAGTCTATATTTTTTTTAAATTTTTATTTTTTTAATTTGTTTTTTTTTTTTTTTTTTTTTTGTCTTTCGGTGAAGATGGGCTCTTTCAGTGCATGGATTGGCGCTTCGTTTCAGGATCATATGTAAACACCCACGATTCATCACACGTTATTATCGTCTCCAATAATTTTGGGTCATTTTCAACGGCATTCAAAGTGTCAATACAAAAGTTTTTACAATCTTCTTGTTGTTCAAACGTGAGGAGTTTGGGCATCATTTTGACACACACTTTTTCCATGTTAAAATTGTTATGTAAAATTTAATGCACGGAGTTTTGGTCAATTCCTTCAGTCTCAACAATTGCACGAATACTTAAACGACCTCCAGATTGAACCAGATTGATTATTACGGATTGTTTCCGAAATTGTCAAACGTCTTTGACGGGGAAGAGCGACACAGGCGTGAATCATCTTCAACATCTTGAAAACACCAAAAACACATGAATAACCACCCAAAAACGCATGAAGATAAATATTTATTGACATACGTTTCTTTAAATAAAAGGTAAATTTCAGTTGCGGTTTTTTCTATGCTTCTTGTGAAATTTCATAACAATTCGTTGCTCTATTGTTACACCTATCATTTGTCAGGTGAAAAAAAAATGACTTAATTCTAACTAAGGCAACGGCTATACAGATTTGTTTACAGAAGTGAGAACATTGCATTCGGAAGAGAAGGTTCTATGCTAAAGGGCTGTCGATCTGTGGCGTTTGGCGTATGCACACTTCTTCTGTTGCAACGTCAGTCTTGTTATTTAATATCTACTACTCGAGTATATATATATATATGATTTGTTTTTTCTACTTTAATACTGTAAATTATTACAGTTTGTTTTCTATTTATATCATTATTTGTGTGAGAAAATTTACTACAAAATAATATGTGAAAGTTTTTAACATCAGAATGAATTTAATTTTTAACAATACTTATTTGAATCGCTATAGTAATGGGATATATATATATATATATATATATATATATATATATACATTATTAAGAATGATAAAACTAAAACAGTTGTACTATTAAATAAATATAAACGCTTTATAAATACTTACAAAGTCCTTCACAATGCTTTATCATATAAATAAAATGAAAAATGTTTAGTAATTTTAGCTGGGAAAAGATCCGTTAAAATACTAATATATAGAATTTACAAAGTTGGTTTAATATTATCTACCTTATCGTAAGATGTAGCTAATCTGCATTTGTAACATTACATATTAATCTGATATTTCCAAAGTTTATTATGAGTATAATCGTCATAAAAATCGTCATATGATCTTCATAAGAATTAAAAATCTAACATAAATAATTGCAAGCCGAAACTTTTATTAGACATTCCTACATTTAATAAGAAATTCTCATTATTAGCTTAAAGACAATCAGAATGCCAATAGTGTATGAACGTTGCAATGTAACCATCAAATAACTTCAAAACTAGTTTTCATCTCAGATTTGACTACATCCCCATACAAATACCTATTATCGCGATTAATTTTATTACACACAATTCCATTCTTAACTATATTACCCACCTACAGAGATAGCAATAGATAATATATCGCACCCAATCAAATTTCCTCTCTCATTCGCTCTAAATCGTAAGTAATATATATGTCGGTAATCTCTTTAATTTCACTCCACAGCTCATATCGCCCCCATAAACCGTAGACAATAACGATTTTAACTGCACATTTTGACCATGAAACTTACATATCATAAATGTTTATGAGGCTGAAGGAAACACACATAGACTTAAACCACTATTCTGCTCACATAAGGGGAGGTTCTTTGGGATTAAGCATTGACAGCGATTGGATCGTTAAGCCGCTCAACAGTAACGAGTTAGATTTTGTGGATTTGTTCCGATGGACCACACTCTGCCAAATTTACGAACGATACACACCAGGAATTGTTATGGAAGGTGATTTACGGAAAATGATCCTAGTCTCTCCTTCTCTCTTCCGCTGTCTCTCTCTTAAGTTTTAAGAAAGTGGAGCTCCGATGAGGTTGTAAATTTGGCGGAAGGGTCCGTAATTCCAGGTGAGTTGTTTGGTAGACAGGTTTGGGATTTGCTAGCGTACAGAGGATTTTAACTTGCTTTATTTGGGTTTATTTGGAGAAATTATATATAACTAATTTCTTAAATATAATTTTACTGGAAATCTTTTAAGGATTTGAATGTTAGTGAGTTTGTTGTCCGTGATAAATTGATGTTGGAGGGTTTTCGGACAGATGTTAAATTAACTATTGCGGAATAATAGTCTTGGAAATTGTATTGGAAAATGCGTGTATTACAAATTATCAGACCCATTATCTTTAATAAATTATTAATAATTATGTATTAAAATGTCAGATATCATCTATCGTAAGTTATAAGAAATTATCCATTATAAATGTTTAAAAATTATCTATTATGAATTATTAGAAATAATCTTTTAGATATATATTTAAAATATCATGTAACACTGAGTGATAATATACATTCAAAAAATATATACTGAGAAAAACCAAAAAGAAAAAAAAAATGTTGTTTATTTTATCATATTTTTAAAAATCACAATTTTTGAATAGATTGAATAAATCGTTGATAAATCAATTTTTAAGAAACTCTCTACTAATACAATTTATTATAAATTAACAAAAGATATTGATTTGCCATATATGTAAAGAAGAACATATGAAAAAAGATAAATTGTAATTTGATAAAATTACTATTTTAATACAAATATAATAAGTATCTACATATGAGAATATGAGAACCATATGACCCAGTTTTTATTTATAATTTTTGTTTCATTATTATAATTTAATGTGCTGAACTAACAGTGTCCACTTTTATTATTCACAGGGAATCAATAGAGAATGTTGATCACGCAATTCGCTTTTTTAATTAAAACGTTTTTCTGAATTTCACTTGGTGTGTGTGTGTGTGAGTGTGTGTGTGTGTCATCAAATTTTCGATCGTTAATTTAACCAACTTCCCAACAAGCTAGAGCTTTGAAATTTTGAGAATCGTTCGTACTCGCCTAACAATGCAATATTTAGACGTTTGCGACAAGTTTTAACTCATATTTTCTTTAATAATGCAGTTTAGCCCAAACACTTGGCGCGATTTCAAAAATTGGCACCAAACGTGGCGATTTTTTTTTTTTTTTTTGGCTGAGCGTTAAATCAGTGAAACTGAACAGGGTAGCCACATTTGGCAAAATACTGCCAAATAATTCTTGTCGCCAAGGGTAAACCTTTTCTGAATTCTGGTTCCCATTTTTTTTAATAAAATGACTTACAAACTTTCAAATGCATGTTTTGATTTTATGAGTATTATGAATTTCTTAATATGCTCACAAATGTATCTTTTTAAGTAAATTTTAAAGTTAAAAATAACTAACAGTTTTAACTAATATTTCAATAATTTTCTTTAATATACTTTGCTACCATATAAAAACGTTATTTTTAAAAACATTGGTTTTTATATCGAATTATGTAATAATGGGCTATTCGCTTTCGTCTATTAACTACCTTGGCGATTCCAGAAACTAAATTTCAAAAAAATAAAAAAGTAACCCGATAAAATGAAACTTGATCTAGGCAAACTGAAGAAGGATAATGAAGTGATTGTGATTAACGGAAATATAAGATATCCCAAAGTACGTAGAAGAGAACAAAGAATGAGAAAAAATTTAATAGTGCACAGAATATATTAAGGTGTGTATGAAATTGTTTTAACTGGATCAAAAATCTGACCCTGACCAATAGAAGTTGATGATAAATCTTCATTTTAACTACGTCATCATCTACTCGGATCCGAGAATCGTGGTAAGATTGATATTTAATATTTACGTAAAATTTATTTGTAAACTTGTTGACTGACGTAAATTTATAGAGAATTTTTCCCTTTATAGTATAAATAAATAAGTGATTATACTTATCCTGTATTTAAATTGAATGAAATATGATGTATCTATGCTTATAATTTAAGGTAGAGACTTTGAGTTCGTAATTTAAGATAATGGAAGATATAGGTTATTATAGTAAGGCGTTGCACTTTTACCTTGAATTATTTTCCCTGTATGGCATGACTCTTCATTCTTTGGGAGATATTGCCATCCTTGAATACATGGTTTATTTACTAATTTATCGAATTCCGATGAAAACAACCTCCATTTTATTAACTTATTTCCATTCCATTTTCTGCTAACTGTGATGCATTATAAGCAACGTAGTGTCAAATAGAATCAAACATCAATTATTTATTTTATTTTTGTGTTCACATATATTTCAAATGATGAGAAGTATCTACCACTACCTTACTTTAAAATCTAATCTCATGCCTCAATTTTAGTTTGATTCATTTCTGATTGATTTATCAAGATGCAATGAACACTTTGCTTACAAAAATGGCGTTATTTCTCTTTTTTGAATGAAGGTAATGATACAGTAGTATATATGCGAAATAGAAGCTTGAATTATTTTCTCCATTCAATAATATTAGTTTTCGTTAATTTTTCCTCTTAGCGCCAAGCATAATAATGCACATTTCACATGATATCGTCCTATGATATTAAAAGTAAAGAAGTTATCCCAAGAAACATTATGCTATCTTAATTTATGTGAGTAAGATCAATGACCATCAATTTCATTTCCTTTAGACTACTTGATTTATATCCTCGCTTTGGCAGATAGAATTCCAGTATATATTAGTGCTTTTGGCACACAGGAAGTTTTAAGGTATAACGTTTGTGTTTAAAATTGCACACGTTTAGACGGTCTACTCTGGTCGTATTGTTTCAATTGAACACCGATAAAGATAAGAAACTGATTATTTATCAACTACAACACTTTCATTAAGTTTGAAGAGTTTCTTGCTATTTATTCAGGATATCAGATATAGCTGTAAGTTTACCGAATTGTTTTCTGACGAACTTGGCTAACTGGTTTATTGTTAAAGCAAATTACACGGAAAATGAATGAACCTGACGAACGATTTTGACGAAATGATAAATTGTTAAAGGAAATTGTACAGGAAATAAAGCAAAATTCTTAAGGAACATGGTTGCACGAAACTGGTATCTGCCAGTTTCTTAATTTCACGAACCTGTCGTTGGCTTTCCATGCGACTTGTAATCTCCAAATAATAACAGTCGTTTTATGTAGTAATGGAAAGTCACTATCGATAGTTTTCGTCCTTGTTTAATAACTACCTTCTGGTTATTTCTGACAGCTTTGTAGAATTTAATACGTTCTCAAATGCACTTTTCACATTCGATATTCTTATCAGTGAATATCCCGATACATCTGAATTATATTTTATAACATTAATAGAGCTCAAATTGCCAAATGTCAAAGACATATTTAATAAACAGTTTATATTTTGATAATATTGGATTGAATAGATTGAATTCTAAGGACATATGGAATAATAATTAGCATAACTTTAAGCAGAATTATCACTTTAATGATTGTACAAATCTTATGTTCAGAAATTTCTACTCAATATCAGCGGCGTTTTCATAAATTAAGATATTTCCGAAATAACACACAAACATCTTCGATTACATTGAACGTGGTAGTACGTTCTAAAACAAGTTCAAACAATATGAAAATTCGTTCTATGCTTGTTTACTGTACTAGCTAGTTGTTGTCACATGATTTTTAAACAGATTTTCCTTTGATCTTGAGCAAACTTATTGTTGAATATAAAGCAAATTTAATGATTTGCAGAATTTTAAGAATATTTGATTTTAATTTAGTACTAAATGATGTAACTTTTTACGTTAAAAATGGGAAGAAATTGTTTTGGGTAAAATAGATTTAAATTATTTATAATTTTTTTAATGATATGTGTACAATGTATAAATAAGGGAAAATACATCTCGGGAAAAATATATTATGAGTTTCCTTATAAAAAGTTTCAAAATTTCTTACAAATAATTTAATAGAGGTAAGTCCATGTTGCCTCCCTTCCACCTCCTAACAGAGTTACGAACGTACCATGGTTGTTACGTCCCTGAAAAGGTCGTGTTATTCGAATCCGTGTCATACAAAACAGGGAACTAATGCAAAAAAAAAAGGAATTTGGAAAAACATAATGTTATAATTTTATAATTAGGAGAAATATATTTATTAAAGTAATTTTCTATTGAGATTATTTCATATTATACTGAATTATGCGACATTCTACTACCCACCTCTTTTCGAACCAATTATAAATTTGTAACTTCCGTTCTAGTGAAATGAAATATCTTTAAAAAATAGTTTACTTTCATGAGAAAGAGTTCCGGGCTTCAAACAATACACTACATAACATAAAAAGCAATTCATAAATAAGGAGTTAATCTGAAATGGACGAAATTGTGCTTGCACATACCTTACGATAGAATTTGTAAGTGTTCAATTTCGGTGGCCAATGACTGACTGGCTTGAGCCAGTGTACCTTAACTACTCGGATGGTATAAAGCAGGGTGGACAAATCACTGAATCTCTCGACATTTGGATTGGCGCCATGATAACATCGAAGATGCAGACAGGAATTCTTTGCATTGCAGATGGATGACTTGGCTAGATTATCTAAAACATGTGAATCCATTTGCTCTCGTTACTGCAATCTTGAGCATAAAAGTGGTTTTTCATGTCTCGGTTAAAAATTGCTACCTCATTTCTACTCTTTGTTTTTCAATTAGTGCAATGAGGAATTTCAATTTTCCCTTTGATTGGATATTGCACGGTTATGTGACCTTTGCTATATTTTAAATATTGGCCTTATAATTTATTGTTAATGGAGGAGTGGCTAAAATGATAGCAATTATAAAATTGCACGTCATATTTTTAGATTAAATTGATTGATTTCAATAGAAAAGAGAAGACAATTGATTATTTTATAGATATCTTCAGAGATTTACTTCGCTGGTCCTCAGCTATGAATGAAGAGAGGAACAGTTCCATTTTATATCTTTTTAGTTGAGTGATTTGAATGATCAGTAATTTAAGACTTCTCAATATCGGAAATATTAGTGATGACCGGTAAGCATTTCAAAACTGCTTTAAAGGGTAGCTCTGAAATTGGCAGAATAATAGGATATTTATGGCTGTTTTTATTAATATATTTATTTCTTTGTGACTATCTGGAGATTCACAATGTAACTTGATGTAATTTATTGCTATTTTTTATGTGGTATTTGTCGTAAATCTATTTTTTTTTGAGGAATAATTAAGTTAGTCTTGCGTTAGTCACCTCATTATTGGTTGACTTTTTTAGAGGTTAAGTGTCAAGCTCTGGTTGATCTGGGAGATTGATTACAGCTAAAAATTATTTTTGGTATTTAGGTTGAAAAGAATGCTATGTTTTAGTTCTTTAGTCACTTTAGTTGGGGTTAAAATCCGTCAGTTTCAGAAGTTTTATCGTTTGTGACATTTAAGAGTCTTTTATTTGGGTTTCTGAACATCTACATAAAATTTGCACTCTTTTATTAAGCATGGAGAAAGACAAAAATTTGTTTAGTAAGGGTGTTTTTCTACTCTATCATCGACTGGAGTTAAGTTTTTTGAGAAAGAAATTTCTCATATGGTCAGTTTCTGTCTTCAATTCGATATGAATTTCTGTAGATAAAATTCTCTTTATTAAGTATTCTATTTTTGAAGAAATTTTAGAAATTATACACTGCATTTCTCAGTGGGAGAGAGAAGGGAGTAGTCATCCTCTTATATATTATATTTTCAGCGATGATTTTTCGTCTGAATCAAGCCTTAACGATCAACGAAAACATATCAGGAGACATCCAAGATAACTGTGTGATACTCACCTGATTGTTATCTACATAGTCCTTCCAACATGAGTTATGGAATTGACTATTTTATTTAATAATCAGACCCCTTTGATTATCATCCATGACATCTGTACAGCGGGGAGGCACGTTGACAAAATTCTATGCCACGGAAACAGACCCGAAATGGTTCTAAGGTTACAAAGATCTCTATACTGGAGCTATAATTACGAAACTTTAATAACTCTGAACTCAATCAGAATTCTAAACTGGATAACAATCGTAACATTACATAAAATTCAAACATTAATGATTAAACTAACAAACATAAAAATGAGAAACGATTCAACTTTTCCAAAGACAATATTAACTAGAATACCAAAGCAAGATTTAAAGAGTACATCAATATCCAGAATTCTTTAAAAAATTCAAAATTAGATATTTATTTCACATGAGCTTGCTTACAAAAAAGGATGCATAAAACAAATACAGAAAAACGATAACTAAAATACAAACATTAATTTCTTCCTATAAAATTCCTTACTCAGCAGTAATAACAAATTGGTTTGACTTTCGCATTATATATACTTATGATACAGATACCCTGCAGTTATTCTACTATCATCTGCACTATTCTCACAAAGATTACTATATCAGCAGAAGTTTCAGCCTGTACCAGCCTTGAATCAGCGGATTTTTCTGTCTATAATAACTTCAATCAGCAGAAATATTCCGTTTACAACAATATTATTTATACATTTAATATCGAAAAGAAAGAAAAAGAAACATTATAGATTGAAATTCAAACAATGAATAAAATGTTTCGCTTCTTGATTTATAATCTATGTTATATATAAGTATAGTTTTAAATATAAAAGTTCTATGCAAAGATTTTTCAAATAACAGATTTCGTTACCCAGGGTGAACTATTTTATAATTATTATTAAATAACTCAATTAAATATAAGAATTAAGCTAAATGATGAAGTACTGAGAAATGGACAATAATAATATTTTACGATATTAAAATTAAAGCAAATGATGAATTCTTAAATTAAATACATTTAAGCTAAATGTAATTAAAATTAAAGCAAACAATAAGAAATTGAAAAGTAATCTGATACGCCAAAAGTGATCCACCTAAAACAATAGACCCTTGGGTGGCTAAAAATATTTTCTTTGCTGAGAATTTTGCCATTACGATTTGACAAAATTTCGGTAATATTTTACCTAATAAATAAAAGTATAAATGAAATAGCTGAAACTTTTTAAGAAAGTTGATAAAAGCGAGATTTTTCTTAAAAAACTTTTTATCCTAAAAAGCTAGTCTAAATTATGGAATTAAAATCAACTTATTATTATTCATAAGAAAATGCCCAAAAGCGCTATTAATAGAATTTTTTTACAGAAATTGAATTTGAAAAATCATAAGGGGGATAAAAATTACTTTAAAATTTCGAAATTTTTTTTAACGAGGTGAATATATTCGAATATTATATTCTGGATTTTAAAATCAATGTGAAGAAGAGTTTTAACAATTTGAAGATGTAATTAGGATTAATAGAGAATTTCCAAATGTTCAAAACCTAATGTTGTAAATCAAATAAAGTTATCAACATTTTTTAAGATTTAAATTACCTTACTTTAACTTTGAGTGAAAAAGAAAGCCTTGAAATTAATGTCATTTAACAACAAGTAACTAATAACAATAGTAATAATAATATATAACAAGTAAGTAATAATAATATATACAAAAGTTTAAGAACTTGCTTTAACTCTAAGGAGATCTACTCGAATAAAATGAAATTGAACTCTGAATAACACATGCCCACCAAAATCGAAGTATTAAAAAAGAAGCTAAATGCAATCCTACTACGAAGGTAAAAGAAGTTCATTTTACTGGTAGCTTTTCCTTTAGCCTTTGATATCACTTAATTAACTTTAAGTAGGAGAAGTGCCATACACGCTAATCTAAACTCCTTTTTTTATCAATATTAGCCGTGACCTACTCATTTTAAATAACTTTTAAAGTTCAAAGGATAGAAAACATTTCAAACATGTTTTGAATGAAAAATAATACAGAATGACTGATTCTGATATCTTCATATATAATACGTATTACAGTGGAAAATACTCAACATGAAAACGCTTAGTGCAAAAATTTGGATAATAAAATGAAGTAATACTGCTACGTCGAAAAGGTATATATATATATATATATTAGGGGGACTGGAAAGTAATGTCGCTTTTCTACAATAAATTCAAACAGATAAATTTGTACCAAGTTTTTATTTTTAATCTATGATGTAATCTCCCTCGTTATCAACAACCTTTTGTCTTCTAATGCACAAATATTTAATTAATCTATAAAAATCAATTGGTTTTTAAGCAAAATATTTGGAGATAGTATTTTGACATCATCCGAATTTTCCAATTTTTTTCTACTGGGAAAATGTTGTAATCGGAATAAATGGAAATGCGATGGCGCAATACCGGGCGAGTATGATGGGAGAGGCAATACCTCCCCTCCCAATTCATTAACTTTTTCCAGGTCTTGTATTATCGAGTTGCAGAATAACACTTTTTATGTTCTCAATCGATGGGCACTTTTCAATTAGAGATTAATTTACTCGATCCAATTGTTAACAATATAAGTCTGCATTCACAGTTTGTCTAGGTTTCAGAACTTCAAAATGAACACAAACCCCCAAATACTCCACAAAATACACAAAAATGCCTTATTTGTACTTCTTGGCGATTCATTTGAAAATAGTAGCTTCCTTTTGTGTTTTGGACTATCATAAAGGACCCATTTTTCAACTGTAGTGATCAAGCTATCAAAAACGTTTCTGTATTATGTCATTGAAGCAATGAGTTGCATGTGGTTAGCATGTGCATGTGCATGTGGAATGGGTTAGCTTTGTTTTCTTCGGACAAATTATGCGGGAACCAAACAGCTGCTCTGCTTACTTTACCAATCTTCTGCAAGTGTCCTTGGATGGTCAACCAAGATTGGTTAATAGTGTTTGACAGTTAGTTCCTCAATTGGCTGACATGGATTTGCTTCCTTTTCCACTCATAACATGTCATTATCTAAAGTTGTTGGTCTTCCTGATCGGTACAAATAGGAAAGATCGAACTTACTGGATTTGAACTTAGACTACCTTAGGTATTTACAAACGTCTAATGTGTTTGGATAAGCATCATGAATGTTTTTGGTAGCAACCGTTGATTACTACTACGCTTGCAAAATTCAAAAAGCATACAATGCTGGATATGTATCTCTTCTAATATTTAGCTAGCTAAGTCACCGAAAATTTCAAAAAAAAAAAAGAATTACGATTTAATTATTTACGAGTAAATAAGCCACTCCAACCTTAAAATGTCTTTATGCCGACTTTTAAGAACACAATGACCTGATAAATGACTGACGAATGTCGACATCCGCAAAAACGATATTACTTTCTGTTGCCCCGAATGTATACTAAATTTTTGAGGAAAACATTAATAAACAAATTAATAACTATGCAAATCGTATAAAAATGCACGTAAATAATTAAGTAATCTAAAATTTAAAGCCCTAAAATGCAAAAATTAAGAACTGTTAAATAAATAAATAAATAATTTAAAATATCCTAAAATGACAGAAAAGAAAAATTTAGAATAATGGAAATAATGTAACTAATACTGTTCCACGCTTTCGATTCGAATAATGTGCGTTTTTACCCATAATTGTTGATCCAACCTTCACACTTCAGGGAATTATACTATAAAAATATAGCACAAACCAAAAATCAACATATTCAGAAATACAACCTTACAACATCAGGAAAAAGAAGGTAATCATATTAAACATTTGAATCTCCCTATACAAATATATATGTACATTACAAACCAATGACAAAATACTTAATAATCAATATTTTTTTATATTTAAATAATTACATTGTTTTCTTCCCCAGCCTTTTGAGAATTACATATCTACACAATTATTTAAAAGAGTGACCTTATTTATTAATTACTTTGATATAAATATAAATGAACCTCATATATTAAATTATTACATAAATGAATTCTCTCTCTCTAATATATATATTAATAAACTTTTAAATTTTTAAAATAAATTTCAATTGTTGTCTTCATTATTTGAAAAATAAGTTTTTAAAGGAAAACTATCACTCAGATTTCTTCTACATCCGCTGTTTAATCTAATAAGGTATTCGAACTTGTTTATGTTGTCTGCTTAGGAGTCAAAATTTAATAAAGTTCGTTTTCCTTTCATTTAATAGTGATTCTCAGATTACATTTGAATAAATAAATAATTGAATAGAAATACAGAAATCAATTTCGTTTTCAAATGTTATTAAACGTTAGACAGAAAATACAAAAAATAATTTTCTGTGTGTTTAGTCTATAGGAGATGAGTAGAATAATGCACATTATTTCAACTCTAAATTGTTTTGTTCCACTGAATGAAATAGTTGAATCATACATTATTTATTCAATAGGAAAAAAGATCGTTTTCTAAAATGATTGTTATTTGCAAATAAAATTGTTTGAATTGGTTTTAAAATGAACGAAAATTTTTATCTGTGTCTTCGAAACAGTAAAATAACCTATTTTAGCAAAGAAGTGAAGCAAATAATGATAAAATGATCTTTCGTATTTCTCTGAATATAAATATACTTAAAGTGAGATATAGAGAAAAAAACTATATTTTTCTAATGTTACCTATTTTTATCATTAAATAAATTCCAACAAACAGTTAATCGTCTGAATTTTTAAAGAAAAATATTCAAATTAATAATGAGCCGTTTTCCCTGAATAAGAACATAAATTGTATAATTCCTTTTCTCGAAGTTAACCTTCGTAAATTTGTCAAAAAACATTTATTTGACTAAATGGTTTATTTTATTCTATAATATATAATAGCAAGTTATTTTATGAATTGTTTTTCCTTTTATTCTATACAATATTTTAGCTTGCTTAATGGATTTGAAATGTATATTTTGAAAACAAGAAGAGTATTTTAGAAGTTTTAGATTTTAAAACACACTTATGAGTTTTTAACAAAAACTTTTTCTATTCCACTTCAACTTATAGTAGGGCAGTATGTATTCTTCTAAATATTTATCCATTTTTTATTTCTTTTCTGCACTGACAATGTTCTAAAGTATATATATATATATATATATATATATCAAATTTATGGCTCACGGATAGGATGCAGACTTTCCAACTCCTCACGTATGACAGTGGTATAATATAAACATACAGTAAGACCTCGTTTAACACTTAGGATGCATTCCTAGACGACAAAGCATCAAATGGAGCAATGTTAAACGAGGTTATTTTATTATTCAGTAAATAGGGAAAGATGAACACGTGATCCAAAATAAACACATTTTATTTTATTTTACGTTAATTTGCAAAATGTAAGAAAAGTTATGGAACACGTAAGTACGCACAGAGAAATCTAAAGTTATTTTCGTAATGAATGTCTTATAACCTCTTATCTTAACCCTCTTTATATATATAAATAAATGTAATTTTTTCGAAAAGTCAGGGATTTAGATGAATTAAACCATTTTTTGAAATACCTCGCAGATTCAAATAGAAATAGCTATCAGTGGTTCCACATAACTTATTTTACTCAGTAAACATATTTTATGAGTAACATTTGTTGTTTTCTTATTGATTACAAAAGTTCTATATACCATTTTTGATACTCTTGGAAAGTAAAACTCAGATGTGAAATAAATTATTTAATAGTCAATTATTTAGTTTTTCTTTTCAATATATATATATATATATATTTAAATTCTTCCTTCTCTAAATAATTTTAATATTTTAAATATCTTATCCTTAGTTCTTTGAAATAAAATGTTCCATACAATTTTGTGCTTGGATATGTATTTATTATTGTTATTTTATTTGTTTTTCACGAAATTCTTGATCTCCCTCTGTATGAAAAAGAAGGAAAATAAATATTTTTTTTTACATATTTTTTAAATGTTTAGGAAAAAATTAGCAGTTCATTGAAATCTGTATTTTATGTACAAATTTATTAACACTGTAAAAAAATAGTCTCAAGAATTTTCAAAACTCTATAGTTATAGAAAAGTAATCATATTCTTTTAAAAAATTTAAATGCAAAATTATCATATAAAAATAAAAGTTGAAAATTTAATTTAAAGTTTTAATGTAGAGTAAATAACTTGAACGAAAGGACTAAAATTAAACTTTTGATCGACGCACACACAGACATATGCATATAAGTTATAGTACATATTATAAGAGCAAAATATTTCATAATTCCTTGTATAATTAAAGTAAATTAAGTAAGAAATAATGCCTATTTATATTATCAATTACTGAAATGAAATTATAATTATAAATTGATATTGATGTTAATTGTTTTTAAAAACGTCTTTAAAAAGTCTTAGCTTGATAAATGATTAATCCCCTTTTAATTAAGGAGACATTTTGTTATATTTCTGCTGTTGCAATTTTTATGCGCCTCTATATTTATAGCTAACTTCTTTTCCTTTGATGAATTCTTCAATAATCTGCCCTAATTTCTTGACTTAGTTTATTCAAATTAATTTATTTAAAAATCAATTAACACTGAAATACGGACTTACTCATCTTTGAAATAGTTTATAGTTGAAGCCAATATTTAATCAAGCATTTTTCCCGAAATGAATTTCATATAATTTTTTTCGCGATCTTTTACTCAAACATTTACACCACGAGCTAGTAACGATAGATAAAAATATCACGAATGTTCTCCAAATGGACAATTTCTGAAGCGAGTTAATATGTAATACAATGAAATCAAACAAATTTCAGTTCTCAAGGCTTCTGCTTGGAATTTGTTTGAAAGAACAGATTTTGTTAGAAATATGACTTCTATATTTCTTTCCTTTAAAGTAACCGATACATGAAATGCTTCAACTTTCTCATTTTTTGATTTTGCTGTTAAATATTACCCTTCAATTATTACATAAATGTATTATTTGTTAGAATTTGTCAAATTAAACTTGATAAAATTGAGTCTTGAAAATGTACCATGTCATAGAAAAAATATCTTTACTTGTACTTTTCTCTAAGCGGAACTTTTTTTAGAATACCTTATATTTTCTTAAAAATCAATATTATCCGTAATGTTGATGATTTCAAGATTAAAAAATGAAGCTATTCCCTAATTAGTGAGCATAAATTTTCCTTAATAAATACCTATGAATTTTCCGCAGTACAGAATATTTGTATAAAAATTAAAGCAATATTGACAAAATAATTTTTTTAAGATTATAATTATGTTTAATATGTATACATTTATTAGTACTCTGTATAGTTTGAAAATTATTAATGCAGCAGGTTTCATTTAATATATACTTAAAGGTAATTTCATTACTCAAAATGCAAATGAAGCTATTCGTTATTAATTGCACGCAAATAATGATTTCAGTAAAACTCTAATTTCTTTTTTACGAAGAAATAGATAATTACACACATTTTTAATATCGAAATATTACTTACATTTATTTTAATTTAAACAAGTTAGGATTGCTTAAACTTAGTTTTTATATAAGCTCCTTTCACCTTATTAAATGAAGCCTCAGTTGCTTAAAACCGCGTTGTAATTTACCTCCTATAAGAAATAAAATAATTTATTAACATATTTTGTAAGACTGTTTTCTGTCTCTTTTAGTTTTGATATTAGAATCATTAATTTCGTTTGAATTTAAGCACCAATTTTTTTTTTCATCGCCAAACACAACAGTATTACGAAAAATAATCTTTTCAGATCGTTGCTATAACTTTAAAAAAATAAGAAATATCTTGGTGCTTCACATCTGATGAGCATGAGTGGTTAATAGAATATCAAGATTCATTTCATTTCAAATTAAGTTTACAAGCTATGAAACACCTCAAATTCAAATACCAGATATTTTATAAGCCTAAAGAGATGTCGTCTGTATCAAATTCGGTCAAAGTTTCGTCCTCCTTTTAACTCACAAAAGAAAAAAAAATAAGAAGTTAAATAACCTAATTAAAAAGAGAAAAAATTCCGCTCATATATTTAAAAAATGTTTTATTGGTGTTCCGTGTTCTTTTACGGAACACCATTTTAAATTGAATAATTTTTATCAATGACATGAATTAAATTATACAGTATAACTTTGAAAGCACAGATTCCACTCTGGTTTCAATTTTTAGAAGTAAGTAGGGTACTTGAGTCTGGATCATAATATAAACATTATTTTTCATCGATACTTCTTTTATATATCTATAAAAACTGTGAAACCTCTACAATTTCATATACCTCTATACCAGGGGCTTTTAACATTATTCCCTGCACATCTGACAATCAGGAAATTGCTGGCAGGCGCAGTTAAAAAAAAGTGCAACGATTCTTAATATTTCTTTATTTTATTGCAATCATAAACATCATAAGCAATATCCAATATTAAAAAAGTAACAAAAATTCAAAATAGTTACATTTAATGCGATTTTTGGCATTGCATATAATCTACAAAATTTTCAAAGTCAGGGGTATGAGATGATATTCCCAATCTTATAGCATTTTTGAGATCGCTATCGTTAAGTCGAGATCTGATTGTGTTCATTGTTGAAAATAACGATTCACATAAATATGTGGTGCTGAAACAGGATTTTAATTTGTAAGCACCTTTTTTTCAAAACGGGGTGGTTTTTTTTACCTTCGGCTAGATTCCAAATATTTTCATTAAGCCCGTACGCTTTTTATACAATATCAATCTGAATATTTAAAACCTCATAAACAATTGAAGATGCTTCTTCCAGAATAATTTTCCCCATGGAATTTGCAACTTTAGAAATATTGATGTAAGGATCGAATAGGTTTACAAAAAATGAAGCCACTGGCTCAATAATCGAAAATTACTAGAATCTATTTTCGAATTGTTCCAAAAGCTTTTTTTGGTTCAAAAGAATTTTCACCGATGACTTTTTTCATTCGTGGAAAAGGATCGAAAGATCTTTTTGATAAATTTTCTCTCCAGAATAGTAATATTGATTCAACACTATTAATTTCATTAACCATTTTCATTCTATTTTTCTCCGGAAGTTGAAGGCTTAAAATATTCAATTTTTAGCAAATATCAGTTAAAACTCCCAAGTCCATTAACCAGAGAAGGTAATCCAATTGTTCCAAGCATTCACCTTTTGAAATGAAATATTTTTTAATCACTTCTAGATGTTCAAAATATTGGGCTTGAGTTGTACCTCTACTTAACCATCTTACGTCTGTGTGCAAGATAAAGTCAGATTTTGAAGAATTGCCCACTTCTACAATTGATTTATAGATTCTGTGTGACAAAGAAGTTGTTCCAATTTTGTTAATTATTTTAAGAACTAAATTCATGACATACTCAAAAGGTAATATTTTAGCACAAAATGTTACTTAGTGTTCAATATACAATTCTTATACAATGATAATTCATGAAGAACGTGAAAGATTCATTTCTTTTGCAATGAGATATGAATCCAGTATTGCAACCCACCATTGATGGAGCCCCATCAGTAATTATTACTGATATCTTTGTAAAGGGAGTATTATTTTCTTTAGCATAATTTTTAAAGATATTAAAAATATCTTCTCTTGTTTGCCCATGCATTGGTAATAATTTTAGTAGTTCTTTTTTTTACACTAAAAACACCAAAAAACATCCTTATGCATACTGACAATTGCTCTGCATGAGATAAATTTGTCGACTCATTTAACTGAAGTGAAAACCATTCACATTTTTGCATATCATCGCTTAACTGACTTAGTAAATTAGTTGATAGCACCTGTATTCTCTTAGAATTTGCATCGTTAGATAACTGCACATCTTATATTACTGTAACAATTTCTTGCTTATTACAAAATCCTTCAAACAATGCATCAGCTCCCGTTAGAAATGCTTTCTTGAAACATTCGCTGTCTAAGAAAGGTTTTTTATACTTTGTGCCAACAAATGAGAAATTCTGAAGGAAGCAATTGTGGCATTTTTATGTTTATTAGAAGGATTGTAAAAAAACCGCTTGCTTGGCAGATAACCTTGATTTTAATAGATGAAATTTTCCTTTTTCCTCAACTCTGTTTTAGGCGGATAATCAACGTTGAAACTATTATGATTAGTCTTGCAATGGCGTTCGAGGTTATGTTTCTTCAACTCTGATACAGTACTACTGCAAATCAAACAAACACACTTGTCCTTTGTCTGGATAAATCCATAACCTTCGTCCCAATTGTTGTTGAAATTATACATTCGTTGCCTTTTGCTCGAGGAACTCATTTTGGGAAAAATAATTTAAAAAAAAAAAATAATTAAACAGTTTTGAAAGTTAAATCGCTGAGAAAATTCTTAATGTGCAACAGATTCAAAGCGAGGGGCTTCAACAACAATAACAATTGATAAGACAAAACTGTACCAGTACAATAATTTTACGGCTTATATTTTATTTCTAAAAGTATGAAGAATCTCTCAGCCGTACCAAAAATCGTGACGGGTCGCGGGTTGGCCACGGTTGATATTGATATAGTATATAGCGGACAGTCACGGACGCGCAAAAATAATTTTGCGAGCACATTGGCCCCACGGCCACGGGGTTAAGACCCCTGCTCTATATGTTTCATTGATGCACTCAGCTGCGCCACCTGGAAGCATTCTGGGGCTCCTCATGAACAGACGATTAAACAGTTATAATAAAGCGACGAAATTTAAAGATTTTGATCATATGAAACTTCTGAATAAAAATTTTTTTTGGATCATTTTAAGGTTTTATTTTTAACATGAGTTCTAAATGAAAATAAATTCATATGAGAGAATGAAAAATAATTATAATCTCGCAATAAAGATTTTTGAGTAATACTCAATTGTATGATTACATAAACAAGAATAATCAGTTCTCGCAATAAACAAAGTTTTATTATTATCTTTAAAATAGCTTAAAAATACAAATGGTTATAAGTTTTGAAATACATACAGTAAAACAAAATAGTCCCTATATAACTTCTCTTAACCTCATTCATAGTTTTACCGCATTACATGATTCACGGATATATTTGGCTCATGGCGAAACAAATGCAAAATTAGTACTTGAAACAGCTGATTCTTATCATTCAGTTACAAACTGAATGATAAAATGTTACGGAGAGGTAGTGATAACGCAACGTCAACGGAAACCCATTACAACTCAAACTAAGAAATTAAAATTATTTAACTAGATCCATGAAATATAAAATCTGAATATATGCTTAACTGAATAACAGTAGTAAATTGAAATAAAAAAAACAGATGGTTAATACAATATGAAAACTATTACAATAATGTTAAAATTGCTCATAAAAGGCTTTACAATTTTTAAAGGGAATACAGACTCATGCTTACATAAGCATTTGACAGGTATATGTAAGATTTTCTTTTATTGATTGGACGCTAATTTTCTCTTGGATTGTTATTTATTTGTAATTTTATGTTATATTCCTATTTTTAATAAAGTCTTCAACTTCACCTAATAAGACAATGGAAATTTCAAGAATGCAGAAGCTATGCTAATTTTCAAAAATTATTTTTACCAATTTTTTTGCAATTAAATATCATTATGTGACAAACCGTACTCATATTTTTTATCGCTATTGTGTATTTTTATATGGAAGAAAATATTACTTCCAAATAATACAAAAGACTTATGAAAAAATATAAAGAATAATAATTTTCTTATAAGTAACATAATTTTGATTCATTCTTAAGCAAATCAATGAATTTGGTTTGTAAATACAAGAATTTAAAATGGTTGTTGCTTTCAAAGAGTGTTATAATAGTGCATTTCGTTACAAATACAATAAAGTCTGTTTATATGCGTATTTTTGGCCGAATATTTAAAATATTTTTTGCAATATTAACATTTTTAGATAAATTATTTCAAAATAACTCACAAGCTGTAGGGTGTTTAAAAAAAAGTTTATGATTTATGTGATTATTCTACAAAAACTTTCTTTCTCAAGATATTTAATACAATACCCCAGCGATCCTTTTTGTTAGTTAAGATAAAAATTCTGCTTTAAGGTAAACGTTATCTATAAAATATATTACAAAATTGCATTGTAATTTAAATTTACATAATTACATCATATTGTTGAGTCTTTACTTTTTTTCTACACCATCACGATAAAAGTATTATTATGCATTTGAAGAGGTAGAAATCAACAGCTAATACATTAAAAGCTGTTACGCTCTTTGAGTGTTTAATACACCAATCGACTGGTCAGAAAATTAAAACCATGTTTATACCCCATTTACTCAATTTATTTTAAGTAATAAATACCCCTTTTCTTAAAGCGAATTTATCCAAAAGACTGTTTAAACTCTTTAAAACTGTTAAGTAAGTAATCGGGAGAAAAATAATTTCTTTTTATAAATTTTAATGTAAGAAAAATCACTCTTTATTAATCATGACTTTATTTTCCCAGTTGCTTAGACCTTTTCATTAAATTTAGCAAAGACCGCCTCTTTGAACCTTTCTTTTTCTTTTGTACCGGATATTCTTTTCCATTTTTACAGAATATCACCTTTTCTAGTCATTTCCTAATAATACCAGGAACTCAGTTCCGAAAACGGTTGGAAAGGAGAAGAAAAAGGGAGAACGAAAGGAAGAAAATTTGAAAAAGAGGTGCGCTGCATTATCGACATACCAAGTTTCCTACTTCACTTCACTTCTATCCATTATCAGAATATTCGAAAAAAAGAACAGGAAAAGGGCGAGAAAATGATGGAGTATTTTTCGTCTGCTGATCAGTTCATATTAACATGGAAAAGGTAATCTATATTTGGAAAGCAGACCTTGGGGCACGAGGGATAAAGCAAGGGCGGTAAGCGAAAATGAAAATGATCATGGGAAAGACGAATATATGTTTCGTAAAAATAACATCGCTCAGACAAAAATGGGTAAATGAAATCTTTCATCGATTAGGAGTATAAGGAAGTTAGATAGATGATCGATTATTAAAAAAAAATAACAAAAGAACAATTACTTTGATCGTCAGTTTTATTTTTTCTTTCTTTCTGCAGTTGCTCTAATGTTATCTAGAATTTAATGAAACAACCAAGTGTTATTATTCACCCATTTATTTCAGAGAACAAAGTAGTATTTTATGGACAAGTGAATAACTTGATAAAGTTTTTTTTTTTTTTATTTAACTTAAGATTGAGATAACCGTTATATGTATTTATTTTGCATTTTGCAAAGCAAATGGAGAAGTCAAGTGATAAATAAAATAAATCTAACGAGCGGGAAGTAAATAACAAATAAAATTTAGTGTTGAGACGTTATAGAAGAAATGAAAACAATCCGATAATAACTTGGGACAGGACATTTAAATAAAGTGGAACTTTTTTCAATTTGCTTTCCTTTTTTCAATTTCACTTTGCGGTATGGAATATTTAAATGTTAACTATCTGATTCTGGGTGAAAATTGCTTGTTATATATTACATGAATAGTTTTCATTCTAATTTATGTGCTTTTGTTTATGTAGATAAGTTGTTAGAAAAAAAGTAATTCTAAATTTAAAAGCCACGCACAGTAATGTTTTACTCTTAATCTCATTAACAGACAATATTTTTTAAAGATAAGACAGCTGTCTTTCGAACTTTTAATATATAACTATAATGAATTAGATTAAACGGTTATCTGAGAATTTTTTTTTATTTTTACATGCAACGAACTCTAAAAAGGGAATTTCAGCTTTGAAACTAAATTCAATGAATGTTTGAACACATAATTCAAGAAATTAAAATAAAAAAGTTAAATGTTAATATATTCAAATGTCTGCCCATAAAAATACTTCATATTGTATATGTATAAAATATGATAGCAATAATTTGGTAAATTTACGAAAAAATTATAACACTAAGAGAGTTAACACATTATAGTGGACTTAAGAAAAGAGGAATATTCATTTAATAAAAAATAAACTTAGCATAAATGTATAATAATGTGAATGTAAATGTTCTTATCGTAAAAACTAAAATACTTTTTTTTCTCGAAACTTAGAGATAAAATGAATAAAATTCTTGAATATGATTTGTTAACTGTTTACTCTTGCATAAGAAATATTTTCAGGATGAAAGTAATTCACCAGGTTTTTATCTCATCACTAACCGGAAGTATTTGTAAAAATCATCAACTTTCAGTTGTTAACCCCTTAACGGGAATGTGTATATACACACACACACACACACACACACACACACAC
>BMAW01066806.1:0-24729 GCA_019974015.1 Nephila pilipes
AGTAAGTATGATTTGTTTGTTTTTATAAATGGCCTGTCTAACTATATTCAAAATTTATTCCCTTTCCAGTAATAATCTCATATTTTACTATTTAACTAGAACTGTACTAGTTAAGCTTGCTACCAGGTGTAGTTTAATTTATGTGTCAAATTTGCATCGTTAATTTTCAAAAATTGATGAAATATTTCTTAAATAATGGAACAAAAATATTCAAATGGAGAGTAAAGGATTATACACGCTCATATATCTATAACAGAATTCACTTTTTAATTACAATCCGGTGAATAAAGCATTTTTAGCTTCCTGCTGGTGTGGTAAACTTGGTGCACTGGTGTTTGGGCCATTGGACTAATAACTATAACCATTTATCTTTTGGGAGAAGAAACGTTCACTTTTAATAGTTTTCATATGTTTTATTTCTCAATAAATTAATGTTACTTTAACGTAAGATAAAATTAATCTTAAATATATAAAATTATGGTAATCTATAACCTAATTATATTCAATACGATGCTTATTAAATTTGTCATTTATTTAGGACTACAGACTATATGATTGGGTGTAATTTAGTAGTATCGATATTTATGTAAAAATATTTAAGATTCCGAACTTATACTCATGTATATGAGTATTAAACATAAGATTTAAAATATTGAAAATTTATCAAATTGAAGGGAATATTAATCTTTCCTGTTAGATAATATAAGAGAGAGATTTATTCTTTCGAAGTTATCTCAGTATTAAAGCCTTTGGCAACACTGTACAATGTTAAAAATGTCACACGATCCTTTGTTTAGTAAAAATACTCGTAAGATTTTCAGAAGATAAAACGTAGACTATAGAGAAATCAGAACATGTTTTGAGATACAAATGATGCATATTTATGAAAAATTAAAATCAAAATTAGGTCTTCAGTCTTACTTTAAATATAAAGAAATTTAGTGAATAATTTTTTGTTATGGAGCAATATTTGTAATTTGAAAATAATTTTCTATTACACGATTTAATATGGACTATGAATTAGTGACACAGTGTACAACGTGAATGAACTGAATTGCTGTAACAATTCCCAAACGGATTGTTTCTTATTGCTCCAACATTAGAGATCTACAAGTTTTTGACGAAATCAAGTTTAAAAGATCTTAAATCTCACTTTCAAAAATTTAGTGAAATATTTACTTCAACAAATATAAATGTACTGCCACTTTCTATAGTGAAGATTCGAAATAATTGTATCAGAATCAGACAGACAGATCGAAACTTAAGTTCACGTCTTAAATCAGTACATCTTCGTTCGAACCAGATTTGGTGAGCATCTAAAACAGTCAACCCATTAGAAATAAAGAATTTTTTTAATGTGCTATTTTTACATCATTTTTATGTCTAATCATAGATATAAATATGAATGTTTCTCTGTTTGTTCGTCACATAAATCCTCTCTGTTGACATGATTAAAAATTTCTAAGTGAGCTGCGCTAATGTAGAGAGAAGCCATATTTGTATTCTTGTCAAAAGTAATCAGTGAATGTTTTTCGAAAATCCATTTTTCACCATCAGCAGATAACAGCAGTATTGCTAATTCTGATTTCCATAAAAATGTTTCATTCCGAATTTATTTTCTCGAAATTACTTTTTCTTCTAATTTTTGTCCATGTTTTAAAATTTTTCCTTAATATTGTTGAAGTGATATTTTTGTATACCTTATAGGAAAGCTCTCAATCGAAACGTTGCAAAATTACGATTCTGGTGCCATTTGTCGGGTAAATTAATATTTTCGGTACATTTTTGAAAATAACGTATAGAAGTATCACTTACGAGATATTTTGAAGACTTTACTTTTTTTTATTTAAAAATTAGACCTCGTTAAAAAACCATTTTAAACTTCCAACTGTTTTTCAATTCATCCGTGCAAAAACGAATACGCCAACTAGTAATAAATAATATTAGGTCTCAATTTTTTTGAACCTAGCTGAAAAATGATACTTCAAAGTTATAGAAAATACACTACTTAGTATAAGAATCAACATTTTAGTTAATAAGAAGTGTGTTCTTGTCAGTTTAGATCATTTTATGAATAATGTATTTACATTTGTGCTCTATCAATTTTGTTTACATTTTCAAAATAGAAAATATTTACTATGACTTCTCATCTGTCAGTTTTCGCAAGTCCTTTGTAAGGAAATAAGACAGATTTATCACTGTTTAACCCACACATTTGCTCTCTCAATCGCTTTTTGGTTTCCATCTCTATTTCTGTTTTGTATCTTTTTGTATCAGCTTTTAAAATATTGAGAAAATTTACACTTCACTTCAAATCGAATTCCGCTATATATCACAGCAAATTCATCCGACTCGACAAAACCTAATTAAATTCCTTATGACACTCGATATACTTTCGACTACACAGCCCACGTACTCGATTCTTATTATTCGAAGGAAACAAACACAAAATGGAAGATATCACATTCTCTATAACATTGTTCAAACAGTCCAGATGTTGGAAAGCTGTCAAAACAGAAAAGAGAGAAAAATAAACGTTCTAAAGTGATTTCTCTCTTCAAACGAATCGTGACAGAAGAAAATAAAGTATTGAATTCAATTCAACACAAAGAGATGTAAAAATAACCTTTTTTTTTGCTTTAAGAGGAAGTTGCTGCAGTGGAGTGTTTTGTTATACATCCTGTGTCCTCAGAAATTAAAACAACCTATTACAGGAAATGTAAAGAAGAGTATAAATACATATTCTTCAGAAAATTATACTAATAAGAAACGATTATTTTATTACGAACTCTTTTGGTAGAATCATTTTTAATCATCTTGAAATATCTGGTAAGTTTCCAAATAAATTGAGCTTATTATGATACACTCATAGTTATCTAGAAGAATCAGATTGAAATGATACTTGAACGTAAGTTCGTACTAACTGAAAATAAGAAATGCTTAAATCCTGAAAATGGGTGTAATGAAATGTATTGGACATGATACAAAATCACTACGAATTTCAATAGGATATTTTTCTTCCAGTATTTCTAACGCATTCTAATACACGTCATGGGATAAAGTCGTATATGCTTTTTACGGTGTCTTAATCCAACTCGATCAATGAAGATTGAACTATGACATATATGAAGGCCATTTTCTTTTCAACTTCCGATGGACCGTAATAAAAGACAAAAGGGCAGAAGAAGAATTGGTTACTTAAGTTATATATACTTTACAACATAATCATTGTGAAGATTCAGGAATTAGTCATATCTTTGGACGAGCGTTCCCATCTTCTTCTCCAGAGAAAGTTGCCATTTATGCGACATTGACCCCGCACTTTGTTACGAGGCTCCTCTTTGGTCTGGAAGCCTTGGCCTCCTAACCAGTTCTTCAATTCAAGGAGGAGATGAAAATAGTTCTGCACTAAGTCAAAGCTATATAACTCGAATGATCAAACACGTCCTATTTAAACTACTCTGAAGCTGTTGGGTTACAGCTCATTATGCGGATGGGTATTGTCATAAATGAGAATAACAGATGTCTACATTCCTTTTCTCTTCCTTTGAATGGTTCTTCGCCATCATCGTAAAGACTAGTAACAGTCAGCCGCATTGATCGTAGTCCTCTTTTCCTAACATTCTAGAAAAATAATACCTTTTTGGTCCCAGATTCCATAGCTATAACCTTCCTGTTGTTGAAGGTATGTTTTAACAGACCTGCGTTCTGGTCACCATTCATCGCGAACTTCACTTCATCCGTCTTTAAATTTTCTATGCCATTCATGCACAACAAAATTGCTGATAGAATGTTTACCATATACTCGGCTCATTTATCGGTGAATTTCACTACTCAACTCGCACTTGCCTGGAGCATTATTGTTTCCTATGTTTACGTGCCTACCGCTCAGCTTAAAATGGCAATATGGCGTCGTTAATAGCAGAGGTTATAGTTAGTGAGGTATTCAGTTGTATAGCATACACACCTCCACTTGTCTGATTGTTCAGCAGCTCGATCGGAGAATAAAAATATGACCCTCATAGATTTTGCAAATTTTGAGGAAGCGGTGAAGTCTTAATAGGACGGTCTATATCCCCATGGGTTTCTAGAAATGCTACTAATCACGGTGCAGTGTCTGCTAAGTGAGCTCTCGAAATGTCAATGATTTGAGCACTAGTTCTTTCTCGTTGAAATAAAGGACTGGGATGGAGTTTAAAAAGTAACGACCACAGGTCGAAGAACCACACTAATGTAACTTTAGGCCGTCAAAGCGATTCTGATGACCGTGACTAATCTCAATGTGGCTCTAATGAAATGTAGAAAATCATTCCTCGTACCATCAAACTCTGCTATCGGGATGTGTGACGGACGTCAATTAATCGTCCATAGTGGCGCTGTCTACATTGCCTCCACATACGGGAACTGTTATCACCCTCAAAAAGAAAAAAAGTGACTCATCACTAAGGACAACCACTACCATTTCGCGTGGCTCCATGTTGCTTATTCGGGGGACCCCAATGCAGTTTCTGGATACGTCTCTGCATTGTCAGGGGCAGTCTTAGTAATAGTCTACTTGCAAACAATCCACAAGCATGCAGCGTATCTTAATGGTACTGGCACTTACAAAAAGATGAAGACGGGAAATCTTCATTCGCATAATATTTTGAGTTTTTGCTGCTGTCCATAGATCTTTTTGGGAAATTCTTTGATTATCCATGATTGTAGTCCGTGTAGCTCTCCTAGAGCCTACATGTCGTGAGCGATAATTTCCTTCTACCTAATTCAGCCTACAATGTGAAACTGTAACATCTGTGAGACAGATGTCACATATTCTGAAGGAAGGATCATTAGATTTCAAGTACTCTTACTTTGCGGCCCTTCTCAGAGGTGTTCACCTAATTAAATGGCTACTTTTATAGTGATAAATTAAGTCCAAATACTTAATCAAATTATGCGCTTTGTGAGAACGTTATTCAGGGTCCTTAATGGCGTGGTAAGTCACTTGTGTGCTGACATTATTGGCACCGATGCCGCTGATACATTATTATTTCGTATATCTAACAGATGAATTTTTTTTTCTTAATTTGTATTTATTTACCTTGTTTCTATATAGGTCTAATTTCTCTTTTCTGCTATGAGTGTAGTGATATTTCATTCAATTTGCTTATGTCTTTAAATCATGTACTTTGATATGAGGACAAAATACAAGGTGAGTTCATATCTCAGATGTTAGATAATTATATTAATCTTCATTGAATGACTTTCACTAAATTATATGAGAAAAAAATTGGTGGAGAAATGACACACATAAAAGTCAGAAGTGCAAGTTCTTAATCTGACAGGTAACATAATTACTTCATTTTTACAAATATTTCTAATTATTCTACATATTTAAACGTGATTCTCAGTATTAACTTATGAATTTGTGCATTGAAATACTTCTAAATTCATATTCCCTGTAAAAAATGCATATTTTCATTTATGAAACATGACTATTTTGGATTTTTTTTTTCAATATTTTTTATCTCTTAGTTTCTCACTCCGCTTTTCAACGTTTGATAAAAGTAAGTTTAGGGGATCTCTATCTTTACGGGAAGAACAATGACATTCTGAATTAAAAATTACTAAGGAAACCAAGACGTTAAAATGGATCAAATTTGGATTTCTTATTGAGTTCTAGTTTAAATTAGAGGGCACTTTGCTGATTACATATATATTTAAAATAATTATATAAATAGGATGTTAAAAGTTCAATTTGAAAAGTGTAAACAAACATGTTGCGTCATGTATTTGTATTAAAAATGTGTTTCATATTTCTCGAAATGTGACTCTTAGGGTTCTGGAACTATTTCTTTACCATCTGCTATTTCCATAGTACTGATATTTTGCACGTTATGGAATGCAGCTGTTTCCTATGCATCGAAATTAATTTTTTTCTTATAAACACTTACAAATTTTAGATGTTGCTCTAAATTTGCATAACGCTTGAAGAGATATTTGAATCATAAAATTTTAAAAATAATTAATATTTCATTTTTAAAATTTTAATTATGTTTAGTATATACGATATAATTTTCATAAGTACCTTGTAATTGCTTAAAGTTATATTTGCAGAAAATCTGTGCCTTTTATTAAGTACACGAATTATTTATGTAAAAATAAATATAGATAATTAATATCTTATAAGTAAATATTTATGTACATGAAATTACTTTTTTACTTTTAATATCTCTTAATATCAATACCATATATCTCAATATTAAAAGATGACTTTCCTTGCTTAAGATTTAAAAAAGTAAGGATTACTGAAATTTGTCATAAGTTAAGATATTATTTTCCTTGTCGAAGACGACTCATTTACTTTTAGTTTAATTCACTCGAAATTCTTACATGATACGGAGAAAAAAGAAATTCGGTCTTGCAATGGAAAACGTAATTATCAACAGATCCATAATTACATGACAACAATAAGAAACATCTATTAAAAGATATTGAAATGCTTAGTAAAACAGAATTTTCATCAGTTTTGATATTTTTCAATGGAATGTGAATATTTCTAATTTATATATTTTAATACATATTATTCTAATTCATTCTAATGGAATTTTTTAACATATTTTTATTCTAATTTATTCTAATATAGCTTTATTATATTTTTATTCTAATTTATTCAAATACATTTTTCTAATTTATTTCTATACTAATTCATTCTGATATAATTTTCTTCAAAATGCTTAATTCTAATTTATTTATAAATTTTAGTATATTTTAATGAGAAAAAGTTTTGTAACCGATACTTTCATTTTTATTTAAAGACATTCTATTTCTCTAACAGAGATTTTTTTTACAAAAATATAAATCTAGAGATAAACAAAATTTTTAAGCATCGCATTTGCATCTCATTAAAAAAAAAGACATTCTTTATTTTCCCAATACTCAATAGATTTTCTCTCCGGTAATATTAGAAGTAAAATTATTTCAAAAAACTGTTTTCAGTTTATAATCCTTCCATTTTGCTCAAAACTATCATGAAATGTATATATATGGATTAAGTTACTCTAAAATAGTTTAAATGCAAAATATTGTAATATATTTTTAAAATTATCTTGAATACGTGTAAAGTTAAATAAGCAGGTATTTACTAATTTGTTTCGGTTTTGAATAAGTACTGAATATAGTAGATTTATTAAATTAGTAGAATGCATAAAATGTTTTCCAAGAATATGATTTCTCTTATTGACTTTTTACTTATGTTAATATACTTCAAGAAAAGATTCGACAATAATATAGAAATACACACACATTATTTATAACTCCAACAATTTCTTAGAACCTTAATAATTAGATTATAATTATGTTGCGTTAACCATTCGTATGCATAATTTGGTTTTAGTTAAAATCAATAATAAAGTTAGTACCTTGTTGAATTGTATACAGTATACAAATCTACCAACACACGCATTTATATATATATATATATATATATATATATATATATATATATTATTTATATATATACAACCTCTGACAATAAAGTTCGGTGAAAGAAGTCAGAACGGCTGATCTGGCAATACTGGCGAAACAAAACACTGCACCTGCGTAGCTGCAAGTGTTGACCATCTGCCCTCACCGTTGTTCCGTAAAGCATCGTTTGTATTCTGTGTAAGACATGTTTTACTAAGTGCTTGTTTAGTGCCTTTGGTTCTTAACTGAGAACAAAAAAATGAATGAACAAAAGATTAATTTAAAGTTTTGTTTTAAGTTAGGCATGACACCAAAAGAAACTCATGCGATGCTGGTACATGTTTATGAAGATCAATGCAATGCTGTACGTGTTTATTACTGTCCATGAAGTGAGTGTACGAGTGGTTCGCCCATTTTAGAGAAGGCCGGGAAAGTATTTCTGACATACCCAGTTACGTAAGACCAGCGACTTCCGTCAGTGACGAAAACATTAAGAATATGAGAAAATTACTCACGAAATCGTCGTGAGTAATTTAAGATCGTGGATTAACTGTGCACATGATAACTGATGAACTGCAAATTAACCGTGAATCCATGCGACAAATCGTTACTCAAAATTTAGGGATGAGAAAAACGTGTTGCTGCTTTGTGTCATATAACTTGAATGACGATCAGAAGCAGGCACGTTTAGAGGCTTCACAGGATTTTGTAGGCTGATGCCACATGAAATTCTGTATTGTCACTGAGGATGAGTCCTGATGTCTCCGGTGCGACCCTGAAACGAAACGGAAAGCATGGAATGGTGTTCTTCTTCATCACCTCGTCGAATGTATTCTATTCACCTGTAGGGGTCAGAGCAAAAACTCCATGCATAAAAACGATGCTCACCACCTTTTTTGATAATCAAGGCATTATCTACATGGAATTTCTACCTAAATTAATGACGATGAATGCTGCAAGGTACATTGAAATTTTGACCCATTTAATGAAACGTCTAGGCAGGGTACGACCACAGTGCGCATAACAAGGTTCGTGGTTTTTTGAATACGACAATGCTCACCCTCACTCAGTCAATATCGTCAAACAATTCCTGGCAAAAGAGGGGATGGTGCAAGTTGAACATCCACCATATTCGTCAAATCTCAAAAAATCCTCCAGACTTTTTCATATTCCCACGACTCAAACTCGCTTTGAAAGGAAAGAGATTTGACGATATTCTGACATTCAACGAAACGTGACGAGTCTTTTGAACTCCATCCCAAAAGAAGACTTCTTGCAAAGTTTTCAGGACACGTATAGCAGATTTTAGGGGTGTATGGTTATGGGAGGTGAATATTTCGAAGGGCAGTAAGGTTACTTTCGTTAATATTTCATCTACGTTAATGTTACAGGACTATTCACCGAAGTTTATTGTCAGAGGTTGTGTTATATATATATATATATACAATATACATACACACACACACACACACATATATATATATATATATAATATAGTAACAGATAATCAAATACTTAATATCTTTTAAATCATTCTAAGACGACAGAGTACACCTTTTAAACATAGTTTTCGGTCAAGTTTCCAAATTTTTATTTTTTGTTCTCATATTAATATTAAATCTTAAATCTTTAAGATTCTATTTGAATTTTGTTTCCACCTTATTAAGAACCTGAATTATATCTGTTTTAATATTACTTGATCGGGAACTTCTCTGACCAGAAAGAATCTAAAAATGAGATATTTTTTTCTTATTTTTTCTTACTGCAAAACAGTGCCTCAAAATACTAAGCATCAATTACTCTGAAATATGTTTTTTAAGTTCGAAGCCTCATTATGTCGTAAAATATGCATTTTTAAGCAAAATTTAAGTTAATACAAAAATTGATTCGAAAATATGCTCTTACCTTAAAAACAACTTTTGAATATGGGAGGTATTAAATTTTTATGTGAGGTTCATTCATTATGGAAAATAATCACCATTTAAAAATTTTGCTGCTATAAAGCAATACAAAAAGTTTGAGAACAAATGATATAATTTTCTTTCCATCTAATAATAATCTCTATACATGCAAATGATATGCTATCTGTACATTGCAACATTAAAAAAAACGTAAGAATGATAACCCTCCAACAATCTAATTACAATTTGAAGAGTAAAATGAAACGAGCAATTTGGACCAAAAAGTATCTTAAAGTATTACGCTGGATATTTATACCTGCAATTAACATTCACTGCAGTGCCATAATTATGCAAGTAGCATTAAATGGAGTAATACCATGAAATTCTGAAAATTAATTCTAAAGCATAAACGTGTTGCATGATGCGTTCTAATATAATAACAATAAATTATAAGTGAATGGTTACTTACAAAATAAAATTATATAATTAAATAATAATTTATGTAAAAATTTCCAGTGTTGTAAGTAGTAAATGAGATAATTGGTTTTTATTTTCAGCTTTAATGTATCAGTCCTAATTTGAAGAATATTTGTAAATGAACGTGAATTTTGTTTTTATGGGGCTTCACATTTAAGAAAACACACAAGAAAAGTTTTGTTAGTGTATTATATCCTTATTGTCAAGATTGCATCTTACACAAATATATTTAAAAATTAAGACTTTCCTCAAAATATGAACAAACTCAAAAGAAAATAAATATATAATGACATTTTGTAAATTAAATAATGCAGACTATAACTATATCTAAGTAATAGACTATTATTTTGACAATAGAACCCTTATGTAGGAAGCTACCGTAGTTAGAGTGCTGTGCATTGAAATTTTCTTTAAAAGTCATTGTAATTTTCCCTTTATTATAACATAAAACACTTCTAATCGATATGAAATCTCAAGAATAAACTATTCCATGTATAGGTGTTTAAATTCATATATATATATATATATATATATATAATTTTATGTTCATTGATGCATAACAGCTTAAGATATTCTTTTTTGCAAGATTTAAAATGTTTTTAGAGCCGCTTTTCCGAGAAATATATGATCAAGAAGGTGTACTAGCTCTTAAATAAAACAAAAATTAAACATGCGTTGTCCGCTTCACTGTGTACTGTGTCTTACAAAGAGAGAAATTTATCTAACATCTGTGCTTTTTTTCTGACTTTATGTCTTCAGATCTTTTCCAAACAAATAAAACGTGGCTGGCCAAATTAGGTAAACTTCTGAAGCAGAGTGAATAGATAAAAACAAATCGTGTAAAAGCGACAGAAAATTAAACATGGATGTAGAAAAGGTTCGGTAATAAAGAGTTTGCTATTGTAGAAAGATTGCAAGAGTGAGAAAGATTTGAATAGTGCACGTGTGTTAATTGCGAGTCTGTGTGATCTATAGGGACCAGGACCAGAAGCTGTGTAGTCGACATTTTCTGCATTGTGGATAAAATCAATCGGATTCAAGTATTCGGATAAAAACAACATTCGACAGTTACAGAGGGTTTTAGAATCCGCGTTGAAGGGCATTGAACTTATAGAGATCTTTCCCCCTTTTAGGGAAACAATAAGTAAGATTTTGAAACCTTATTGACTGCATTCTTGAATTGAATTTGTGTGTGATTATTTTAATTATTATATCTCTCATTCAAATTGAGATGAAGAGATTTTAGATTTGCGATTAAATTAATACTTACGGTGACAGATTAGTCAGGAAACATGGATAAATCACTCTATTTACGAAGCTAGGTAACTATTCGGGATCCAACAATGCTTTCGAAATTCAGTTAGAAAAATGGAAAATTAAAATCCATGAAATGTTTACTTTAAAAAATGCTCTTTTCATAGATATTCATACATAGGGTGATTTCTCAAGAACAAAAAGTATATATCCGAGGTTTGTTTGAACTTGAAGCACAATAAGAAAAATGAATGAAAAAGGAAAGAAAATCACTCATCAGCGCGTCTTCAATAAGCTAGTAAATTTAACAAACTACATCAGTAAAAAGTTTGATAGTAAGAACTGCAAGAATAACTATATAAAAAATTTCTCTTTCCCGTAACTACTCTAATTTTTGTTCGCTCTAGATAAAAAAAAAAAAAAGTGACGAATGACAAGGTGAAACATATATTTAAAAACAGTAATGAGCAATTTGCATTCAGGGATGAAGAAAAGGAAGAATTTTAAAAGAGTATTAGACTTTAATCTCAAAGGAAAATTATGTTTTTGTATTCGCCCTATCATACAACAACCAGACATATTAGTTTCTGTTTTAGAAGGAAAATGAACCGACTTAAATTCTACGAGTATTTTAAGCTTTGAACTTGAGTGGTGGAAAATAATATGTAGAGTGGATAGTACAAAAACTTTCTTTCCACACTTTTGAAATTTAGAATTCACTTTCTTTGAAAAAGATGGGCTGTGCTTTGTACGCAGAAACGTCTTCATTAATTAGTTATATTTATGTGGTTATAAAATCTGATCATTTTTACATGCTTTTTGTTTTGATTGTTCACTTCCTGATTTAAAAAAAATTAATAAAAAATGTATTCAGTGTAAGTCTTCATACTTGTTTTTTTTTCCTTTTAAGAGAGTAAATTTGGTTGAATTTGGTATTTTACATAGTTCTGATTAAACGATAAATCTTAATTAAAATATGTTGCATAAAACAATTGTATTAGGATAGTTATTTTGCAAATTTCAAATTAAAAATAAGGTTATAATTTACGTTTTGCATATTTTAATAATAAAAATACTTTCAAATTAAAAATGGCAATTTATAATATTCATGAACATACCGTATAAACGCCTGCATAATTATAATAAATAGCATTAACTACAAAATATTACAAGAAAAATAATTATTTTGGGAAAAAGTTATTGTTTTACGTATAATACTCCTAAAATACACAATGAAAAACAATTCCTCTATACATTATATATTTTAAAATCCTTTAAAAGGATTTTTGAAGCGGGTTTAAAAATGTAAAAGAAAATACTATAACTTGCTAACAAGTCACATTCACTTTTTGATTCCATTCTTGAGAAGCAAAGAAGTTTTAGGAAATACTTAATAATTCCTATCATATTTGAAACAAATATTTCATCGCAAAGCAGGTTTCAAAATAAAAATATTATATATATATATATATATTATTTTAGTTACAATCTAACCAATTAATATTATTCATACTTGATATTTTGATTTATTACTTACTTTAATACAAAAAAATTCGGATTCATGTATGCAATATGTGTGTACTTATAATTCATTCATTTAATTCACTAACCGGTCATTTTTAGTGTTTAATAATCCAAAAAATTATTTTAACTTAATCATGAAATAAGATTTTGGGTCAATAATAACACGTAAAAATTTATCTCATTTTGTATTTTATCAAGAGTTTATTACAAAAGTATTTTTACTAAATAAATTATGAAAATTGAGAGTTATTTAAACATTTGAAATAATCCGTAGCTCAATTTTTCTGCACTAGAAATTTTTTAAAATAGTAAAATCCCTTTTTGAATCGTGGCAGTAGTAGTGGTCATGGTCTGGGACTTGCTACCGGTGGATTTCGTTGAATCGTGAGCTTCTTAGCACCTGCCTTAGAGCCGGGGTTCATGAAAGTTATATCTATCTAGGCTCAAATTCCTTCACTTGGCATGGTGTAAAAGTTAGGAGAGGAGAGCCAGTTAAGGTATAGTCCTCGTTACTTGACCAAAGTACAAAATTACTGGGCCGTTAATAAAACCAATAAATCCTTTTACATAACATTTCGTGACATACTTTTAAAAAAAGTAATTGCATATCGCGTAACTCATAGCTTAATTATATTCTACATTTCAAACGTTGTTCAACTTAAGCCCAAAATTGTAATGTTTCAATTAAGACAAAATGAATTTTAATGAATTGATAAAAAAAAATTATATCTAAATAAAATTGTATTGCAAAGATCATTTTTTATGACACATCTATAGCAAAATTCAAGTTAGTAAACATAAAGTAAAATTTTATATCAAATACTGACATCTTTCTATAAAATTTTATATTTTTCTCATTGATCAAGAACTTAAATTATGTTAAAGAGGTATTTCAATAGCTTACTGTGAAGTGAGGATGACAAAAAGGACAAAAGGCTCGACTAGAATATGGATCATTATTTATAGTTCAGATTTTTAGAGACAAATTTAAATGTATTGTCTCAGCTTAACTTTTTGAGGGGCGATATATAAAAAAACCCATTAAAATTTGGCTAAATTCATCTGATATTCATTAAAAACGTTAAAAGGCCATATAAAGCAATAAAATTAATTTTTATTCATTTTCTGATTCTTAAGATCCGATATGTATAATATACCACCGCCCCTGTAGGACAACTTATTTCTACACTCGCTGTTTCATGTTACTTCGAAGAAATTATAAATATTTTCATATAAAATTATATTATTTTAATTAATTTGGGAAATATCAGGCTCACAAAACACTTTTGAAAAAAGTAGAATTTTATGATGCATTTTTATTTGTGAAAGTGATAATTTGCGTGAAAATATGTCAATTAATGTAAGTATATCTTTTATAATAATAAGTATAGCTTTATGTATATAATTTTCATTGTTTAATGCCAAAACTATATTATAAACTTAATAATGCAAATTTAATTGAAATACATATACAAATTTACTTACAATAAGGCATATTTTTTAATGCACAGATTGAAGTGAAATTTTCTTCCCCACTTGTTTTTGAAGAAAACTTCGATCCATCAGAAGGGGAATCTGCAAATAAAGCAAGCTCTTTCTCAATTGAAAGCCCCCGTGCAGGCATTCTCTTAAAGATATATTTTAGAATACATGTACATATTTAAGGAATAATTAAAACTAGTTTATAAAGCACTTTTAAATAAAATTTGAATTTTTTTGAACTAATTATGCACACTATTGTACGACATCTGAAACAATGACGAGAAGAAACGGAAATATGAATTCAATTAGATAAAACTCATATTCTGTTCGATGTATGGTCTATGAAAGAATTCAAAAAACAGCCATTCATGGCAATTAAAGGTATTCAGAGCATACCCTCCCACATGTAATGAATAGACGTGTCAAACAAACAAGCAAATAAAAAAAACGGTCAGCCCTCCTAACTTAAGCGCACTTCCACTAAAGCGGATTTCCTAGATCTTTTATAGCTTAAAAAGAAATATCACTTATTTCAAGATTCAAATCTAGAGCCCAAACGCCGAGGACTCTTTTCTTTTCACAAAGGGGTTATCTCTTTGCTGTATTGTATCCTTTTTAATACCATTTGTCAATGATTTCATATTGGTTTACTTAGACCTTTTGATAAAGTATATGGCAATGAGCAACTATTGCCTTCCCTTGTTTGCAGGCATATTACCATCTACTTTTAAATCATGCTAACACTTTATGTTTATTATCGTCAACAAATATCTTGTCCGTCAACGACAACACGTCCCTAATCTGCTGTCTCCTGACATTTCTGTCTTAAATACCTTCAAAGGCTATCCCTCCGTCTTAGCATTTTTCGATTTTTTTTTCTTACATTCGTTTTGGTTTAAAGATATCCTTTTTTACCTCTGCACATTTTTTTGATGGGCAGGCACCACGTTGATACAGTTCTATTCCTGTTTTAAATTTCTTTTCTTAGGAGAATAACTCTGATTTTTGCCACATAGGAACACGAAAACATATTTATGACTTCTGTTTTTCACTGAAACAAAGCGAACTGTCACATATGAGTCTGAATTGAAAATTTCATTGCTGCCATCTGTTGCTCACTAACCCTCTGTGTGCTCTAGAGGAGTGGTGGTATAAATTCTATACCACTTATTTTAAAGTATGAAACCAATACTATTTATATTTTGCCTTGAGTAATTAGTAGTATTTACATAAAATTCCAAGCATGAAGATTGAGTAGCTAACGAATTTAAAATTTTCAAATCATTTCAGAAACATTTCTATGTGGCATAAAATAACCGCTTGTTGAGAACTTTCATTAGATTCAAAGCAATAATTTTTATACTTATTCTGCATGGTTCTGCCATCTTATTTAAAAAAAATGAAACTATAAGTTACCAATTGAAGATAAATGTGGGAGAAAGAAGCGTATTTTACAGATATTTTTAACAGGCTAAGTATGCGGTATAAAAATGTTTCAACGCCCCTGAAAGGGTTACATAACATATTTTATTTGCAAGCAGGTAACGTTAATTAATTACTAAGAAAAACCAGTTTTGCTTTTATTTCGCGGAAATCTGTTCGCATTAAAAAATGAATAAATTTGTCAATCATGTGCCATTAAAATTTTAATACCAATTAATCGTGCCTGTATTAGAAGCAAAGAATCGGCAATAATTAATAAAACAAGAAAATAACACGAATAGTAACTCATTTAACACTTTTTTCTTATATTCCAAATAAAAATAAACATTTAAATTAAATATGAGAAAATCAAGATATTTATTTGCACAGAGAGCTAGCTTAATTAATCAGTTTTCTAATTAAAGTTATTTGTCTTCCTAGTATCTCGCTTAAAATCCATGACAATGATAGCTTTTTTAACTCAGAAATAATTTTCTAAGGTAACTGTTTGTGTGAAAATAATTAATAATTTTTAAACAAAGAAACTTTTCTCATTTAAGTGTCTTATTAGCATTACATGTTAATGACCCATTACGAAAAAAGGAAAGAAAAAGATTAATGAGATCAAGCTGTGTAACAAAAGCTCACTGAACAAAGAATGGGAATGACACGTACAATTGGAAATCTAATTTCTGTCAATATATCCTCCAATTCTATTATTTCCACTTGAAAGTTTCCGATGCACTTCTTTAAATTATATTTTCTTTCGTTTCTCTAATTAATCTCTTCGGGAATATTATCTCTACAATGAATCACAAAAACAGTGAGAAAAGCGGCTATTTAATTAATTGGCAATTTTTGAAAGGATTTTTTTGACTAATTATTTAGTATTTTAGAAAAGATTTTCCATAACATCACGATTTCTTTTGCTTTTAGGATTCTCCGTTTTACCATTAATCCTATAAGGAAAAGCATTCAACCTCTCAAAACTTGGGGAATCCTTTCAGCTTACCATTTTCTTGGAGGGACCTATGATCAATGATACGAAAAAGTAGGATAGCAAAACTTTATTCTACAAAAATTTACAGAATTATTATTGCATCCTTATTTTATTACAATAGAAATGACTTAATACTATATAGAATGGTAACATAGCAAGAGCTTTTTTTTCTTTGGCTTTCCGAAATATATTATTTGAAAAATATATTTCGGACATATGACATTATATGTTTCACAACTATTTGGGCAACTTCAAGATATTCTTTTCTATTGTCAATCCAAAAATGCATAATATCAACTGGACTAAAATTTAGTTTCGATTGAGTGTCGCTCGATATATCAATTTCTTGTTCTCTTTCTCTTATTGGGAGTTCGGAAGTGTTAGAGATACGTGATAGATACTTGAGAAAGATTTTGGACCCAAGATAATTTTCTGTTTTGAAAAGAGAAATACTCAAGAAATGTTTTTTGCACATCAGATAAATGTTGTACCAAACTAATTTTTACATTTTTATCGGGATTAGCGTTACCGTCTACTAAAATATTATACAAATTAGGAAAGTATGAAATATTGACTTTCAAAATGCAACCTGGCAAAATTTCAATTTTAAAAGATTGACATCAATTTTAACTTTTACCTTGAAAATAGTGAAATAAGTGGCCAAAGAAATAAGTGGGTGATTATTCACCTGAGCCAAAGAATGGAGGCTAATATGTGACCTAATGCGTATCGATTAATGTAATTGAAACACGTGATTTTTAAGAAATTTATGATTTTATTTTATCCATAAAAAATTTATTTATTCTTATTTTTACAAGCAAACTGCCTTTATGAATTCTATCTTTTATAAAATTTAAAACATTAACTAAAATTTTGCAGCATTGATTAAGCAAATAGTGATATCTTGTAGAACCCCTGACAAATTTTTATGGAACCTTAGGGTTCCGCCAAACCCAGGTTGAAGACATCTGCTATAAGGGAACATTTTTAAAGTGATTATAAAAATTCGTATTGATTTTAGTATGTCATGACCACTTTATTAAAGTTTAATTCTGCACTTAGAAGAAATACTCTCCTTAAAAACTATACTATGAATAGCAGAAACGCTTTATTTTTGTAGTTTCTTTGATGAGTCTTTAAACTTCTTTAAGAGACAACCCGTTTACTTAATTTGCATTTAGAATGTTATGAGATATATATATAATTATCTTCTCTTCATTCTGTGAGCTTGCATTCCGTGGTTAATGTCAACATTAAATGTAAGTTCGTAGAGCAAATGAAAGGTAATTAAATTTATCTCATATTAACCAGAATGCAAACGAAATGAGAAGAATGTTTCGCGTCTAATGCAATTTTAAAAATACATTTGTCTTTAAAAGGAAAATCGCCTCAGTGTTTATAATTTAATAAGGAAAATATTATAAAAAAATGTTATAAATGTAAAGGGTATGTCAAATATAAAAAGCAAAAAAGATGTTTGTGTATTTATTATAACCTTTAAAGCAAGATATTGAGAAAATAAACATCATAAGGCTTGTATGTTTGCAAGTAAGAATAAAATCAGTTTTATAACAGCTATAATAAAGTTTCCTAAACAAATGAAATTAATGGTAATTTTTAATTAAGAAAAAAATTTGAAAAAATTGTTACCAAATTTTTATTGCATTAATGCATGAAATTTCGACGTTTAAGATTCATAACATCGCGTGATTGAAAAATTATTTGTTTGTCTATATAAGAATGTTGTATTGAAAATTATACTACTTTAGATATGAAAATTATTTATTGGGGTAGGGGGGTGATGAAGAATATGAGATTTAAAAAACATGTTTTGTTTATTTCTTTTAACTTCACATTAAACCGTATCCAGCCATTTGATTGTGATTGTTTTGTTTGTTTCACACTAAAAAGCAGCACGATAGTTGTTGGTAGAATGTCCAAGGTGACCGAACTCACCCGAAAGATATAACAGTGCATGTTATATCTTACCCTTGGGAGCAAAGAACAAAAGATAATACATAATTCGAGAAATTCAAAGGTAAATAAAAGCTAACAATGTGTTTACAGAGTGATTTGTCATAGTTCATATATTTCCATTCATTTTTTTCATTTTTCGTCTTTTTTTCTTTATTTTGTTTTTTTAGTATACATATAAATCTGTATTCCATTGACGTCATGAATTTCTTCTAATAATGGATGCAGACACTATGACTCACACTCAAAGGCAGAATGCGGGTGACGACGGTCAAACCTTTGGTACAAATAAAACACTCATAGAGGAAATTGAAATATTCAGATATAAAGCTCGTGACAAAATATATATGAATATACAAGATATACAATTATAAGTACACAGTCAGGAAAATTGAAACTCTGAAACGTTATCAAGTAATGAAACAATTATGAAATTTGTTGGGTAATTGTACGAGCCTTAAGAATATAGGATTTAGCCTTGAAATACAAATTGGATTTCTCACACTTGGAATACAAACAAATAAGTTTCGCTTCAACAATAGAACAGTTTAGATGAAAAGTCAATCAAGTGACAAGGATGGCACCTGAACTAGAATCTCCCTCTTCAAACTTTCTCTCGACACCAACGGAAGAACGTATACCTAACATATGATAGTGTTTCTTGATACAAATCCTTTCATGTTGCATTAAATATCGGCATAACTCATCATGCGTAAATAACAATCATCTTCAGGTATTGAAAACAAATTTTTACCATAATTAAAAGGGTAATGGGCTGTACTCTTTACAAAAATATATTCTTTTTTCATCAAATCTGATAAAATCATATGAGAGGGGTTCAAAAAGTACTTGTATTTGAAGACGGTTTGCATCCTTAAGGTAAACTGTTGTTGCATTTGGCTGTGCCAACTGTTAACGTCGCCGAAATAAATTTGACATTGATTCATTTGTTAGTTTTGAGTTGGCAGTCATTTGCAGCTAAATGAAATTTTGATTTGAAATTCGAGTTGTCGACGTCATTTTGCGTCAATTCTCATAATCGGTGATAAAGGGATTCATAGTTATGCATCAGAAACCGAACAAGAATCAAAAGTTGGGATTGCTTCCGGTGAATCTGTTGCAGAGGGTGATCTCATCCCCCAGAAAAGTGACGAAGAAATTTTTTTGAGGTACAAAAGGAGTCATAATTACAAATACGAGTAACTAAGACTTATACAGTGGTCTAGTGAGTCATAATGCTTGTAGAAAACAAACCATTTTCGATGCTACGAGTGTCATCCTTTGGATTTCCAAAGGACTTATTGATTAACCCTTGTTTCAGGACTTCTTTACTATTACACTCTTATAATGCACTAATGGGTGAACTATTGATAAAAATAACTCACAAAACTACTTGAGATACATTATTAACGGGTAAAACAGGAAATTAAATATTTTCTGTAAATAATTTTACAAATCTATCATATAAAAACTATTATTCTCAAGAAGAGAAAAAATTCTAACTTTCCTCTTTGATATAAAATTACATAATTGTGGTGTTTATTCTTCAATTGTTGTATTTTGATATTTTCGTTTTTCTTCATTCTATCTCTAGATAATTTATTCAAAATTGCCTGAGATGATTGAATAAATAAATGTATGACAAAAAAATTAAGCCACCTTTAACAATATTTATTGCTGTATATTAAAAAAAATAATCATTTGTATTAAACAAAAATATTAAGATGCAATGTAATTTAAGACCATAAACGTAACTATCCTATTAAGTAGATAAATAACAGAATAATTCAAATTTTATTCATCCTAAAACTCATAAATCGTCTGGATTTTATAAGTTTTTACGGATATTATTTTTAATGTAAAATAAAAGTTTTATGTTTATGCTAACGAGTTTAAGCATATAAGCTGAATTACTTTTACTGTAGAAATAAATAACAGAAGATTTTCCGTCAGATAAAAGACTTATTTTTATTTTTCAGTGAAACTAAACATCATATAACAGTAAATATCTAACATTACAACTATTGGCATATAGACGATTTACATCATTAATTAAATCAATTTTGGGAGTACAATTTTACTTTAAAGATAGATAAATAACAGATAGATAATCATATAAATAGATAGATAGATAATTGTTTATCAATTCTAATAAAAAGATAAGAGAAAGGTAAAAAGATAATCATATCAATTCTCATAAGCAATTATTTGCCGATTCTTCCTCAAATTATTATTTTGTAATTAAATTAATTTAAATATTTTCTGATTAATCACTGTAATGTATTTGCGAAAATGAATTCATCAACTTTGTATTTGTGTGCGCGCAAATACCTTCTTTTCCCTTTTTACATTCCTTTTATATTTCTGTTATATAACATTGGAAACATATTAACAACACAATGAATAAGTAGCAATGCTTAAGTAATTTGCGTTAATATTGTAATAAATTAGAAAAATGGAGAAAATTTCAAAAATGATCTGAAAAGACTTTAAATAATATTAAATAACGGAAAAATTATGCATTATTATTTCGGAAAGCAAGGTGAGCGCAGTAGCTTTGTGATCATGGTCGTGAACGCTCAACCGCCATTGTTTCCATTGAGACGTGTGTTCGAGCTATGCTGCCACAAAGACCCCCCGTGTATTTGGACTGATTTACGTTAAATCTAGTAGAGGGTTCAAATTGTCGACGAGATTTGGAAGTTTTAAGAGAGAGATTGCTTTTGTTCTCTCTTTGCTTTGCTTTGTTTTGTTTTTTGAGATTGTTCGACTTTAATAATCAATAAAACAGTTATTTTAAAGGATAAGTATAATTTAATGAGCGTATAAAACAATATATTTTATTTTTATAAAAAAATTTAGGAAATGTAAGCACTTTATATATTTTAAAATAAAGTAGCAATTTGACAATCATCTCTAACGTTATTCCATGAAATGTTTTCATTCGACTCATAAAATAATGTGAGAGACATTTGAAGTGAAACCCAGAAGAAATGGAAGCATAAATAGCACTTTAGGCAAAGTATTTTATATTGTTCAAACTTAATATTTTTGCAACTTTTATTCTAGTGAAGCCGGATTGTTACATACAATTGACTCCTAAAAGCATATATAACTTTCTTTTTATCTTGGGTACGTGTTTTGGGAACCAAAACGGATTTATTTTTTTCCCGTCAAAACGTACTAAGCAGAAGATCTCCTGAATTTATATCCATAGAGTTTCAGGCTGAATATTTCCAAAATTTAAAGAGATGTTTCCGAAGAAAACTTTGAAACGTAAGTTTATAATTTATTTATTTCAACAACAACACAAACACAGAAAAAAAGTGTTTCACATTGAAAATGCGTTTTTATTGCATACCTGATGCAGATACTTTGTTGAAGTTCATTTTTAACGTAAAAGATATATTTGAGGAATTTAGCTTAATTTTGGGTGACACCCAAATCACGCTTGGGTTTGAATAGATTATAATTTTTTGTTTGGCAATGCACTTAAATATTCCTGTATCAGATATGATGCACATGGTTCGGAAGGGCGAAAAACCTAGGTGGGAAAAGTTATGTCTTTCAAATGACCTCTATTCGTAGCCTCATAAAGAGTGGTTCTTAGCGAAGAATTGCTTGCTATGTTACTTTGAAGGTTGTTCGAAGATTTGCTGCCTATAACTAACGAATTTTGTCACGTATATTGTTTTTTAGCTACTCATTGCTTGCTGGTTTGGTGATGTATACACGTTGTTTGAAATATCTTCAAAGGAAAATATCTTGGTTAGTTGAGTCTGGGGTGAACTGCATACCTGAGTCAGGTTTATGCAACTGAGAGTTTCACACTCAGCACCTGTTGCATTTTGTGCAACAACAATTTCACCTCCTTCGTTAAAGTTATTTGCAGTGATCTTCGATGTAACCTAAGTTGAGTGAAATGTCTTCGAGCTGATGTCTCAGGATTGTTGTTAATGCTATCTCTTACTCGTTCATTTTCTTCTAGATTTCGAACCGAAAGTAGTCTACTCGTTTTTGAGCAATGGCAAACTAAATAATGTTGTCGAAAACGTGCTACTAGACGGATAATCGTAGTCTAATAAGGACAGTTGTGCACATTGAAGAACCGATGGCATACTTCTGAGTGAGGATAAAGGATCTGTGATATGTCAAAATAAAGTTCAATCAGTGTCTTGCCCTCATTGAGATTCAATTACTCTATGATGTCTCTCCAAAATGCACTTTACAGGATTGAAAAAGAGAAACCGAATATGCGAATTTCTAAAAAAATGAGACATTGCAACCCATGTTTGACTTCTTTTCCACTTTGTATTTTATAGGTATATCAAAATATTGATTATTTTAATAATTAATATCTACATAATATAAGTTAAAAAAATGTTCGAGAAATAAGCGAATTTGGAAAAAAATCATACTTCAAATTACTTTAAGTTTAGTATGATTATCTATATCATATTGTTAACTACAACGCATATGATGCAAATAGTGTCGTTTCGTAATAATATAAAACATATTTTGATAAATAGAAGAAAATAAAAAAAATTTGAAGAATATAAAATTTAACATACTGGAAATAAAACTATTATTAAATTCCTTTGCTACAATCGACATAAAAATAATTGCTAATAGATTTTAATTAGAAATTTTATCATTAAATATTTTAATGTTTTTTTTAGTCTTAAAAGTTTGTGTGAATATAAATAACAAAAATTTTAAATGCAGTTATGAAATTAATATTTGGAGAAAATTCAAATGTACATATTTTATTTAATTTGTATGTCCTAACAGACAATCACTTCTGCACAGATTATGAATAATAATACTTAAAAAGAAGATATGGTCCGATGCAAAAAGCACTAATAATAAAAATTAATTTCAAGAAACAACATTTTTTTGGTATTTAAAACGCCTACACTAGCAATAGTAGAATAAAAACTTTAACTGTGCTATATATTTTTCGTTATGAGCCTTACAAAGAATAGAAAAGATGTGCGAAAAACGTTTTGTGATAAATATTACCATATGTTTCTTCCATATAAACATAAATATATGATTGTAAAAAAAGTACTATATCTCAAGTTCTTGTTTGTCTACGTGTGACATCATATAGATCAAATAATCTTCATTGATTGATGTCACATTCTCAGTTTACATGGCTAAACTGATTTGAAAAATAGTTTCTCTAATGTGGTTAAATAGCTGTTGTGATTTACTACCTAATAAAGGGAGAGACAACGGACAGAAGAAGCAAATCATTCTATGAAACGTGTTGAAACTTGGTTTTGAAATTTAAGACTTGAATATTGACTATGGGGTCATTAAGCTGTAAACATGTACTACTAGAACTTATGGAAGGCCCTAAACTCGGAGGAATGGAGGAAAATGGTTTTTCCAGAGAATCTACACATAAATGAACGAATAATACAATAGGCCCCTGAGGAAAATGTCTCCAAAATAAATTGATAGAAAAATGATAAAAATGGAATATAATTGGTTTTACTTTTAGGAACGTTAAGGAAGAATAGATGAAATGGGGTCAGGAGAAATTCGTTCATAAACTGCCGACTGTGGGCGGTGAGGTGAATTTCCAATAGAGGACTACTGTCTCCTTCAAGGTTTGGTTTATAAAGATCAGGAGAAACCAAAATTCAGATGGACAAAGGAAAAACGTAAATGATTGAAAGGAAAAGTAAAAGGAAAATTAAATGCGATGGATTTATAGTTCTAATTAAAGAAAAATGGAACGAGGAAAAGATTACACATATGATTTTAAAACAAAGACTAAAGGAGGAGATAAAAATAAAGAGAATAAAGATTAAGAATTAATATAGATCTTCTAAGTAGCATAGTTATTACTGCATTAAAGAAAGGAAGTGGTTTAAAATCAGTAACGTCTGCTTTATTTAGACTTCAGGGTTAAAAACACATAAGAAAAAGAATATTACAGAAGGGTTTGTAAACATAAAATAATAATAATAATAAAAACACAGGAGATAAATATTAATGTTTCAAACAGAAAATGGCTAACAACAATGGAGAACTGCAAAAATAACAAACATATCCAAGGTAATAAAAATCACAAAAATATATATATAAAATAAAAATAAATATTATAAAATCTAAGATTTTTACTATTTTCCCATATATAACGGTACCGAAATAACTTATTCTATAATTATGATATTTCAAATTTTAATCGAAATTAATAATAAAGAATAATTAGCATTGAGAGCAATACGTAACTAG
>BMAW01066820.1:0-106565 GCA_019974015.1 Nephila pilipes
TGATGGAGACAGTGAATATCATCAAAGCTCAGAAAGATAAGATAAGCTAGTGAATTACGAGCCGTTCTTATCTACAAAGTCGTGGTCTTGTCTAGTAAATAAAACTATTCTACTTAATGATTTCTGTAGTGGTTGTGTATTAGATTCTTCTGGGAAGAGGTTATTAATCGTGTGAAAATACACACAATAATAGTTTTGAGAAGGTTTTGTGTTAAATAGTAAATATAATTTGGAGGAAACTGATGTCAATGGACGAGAAATATAATTCCCACAAATTCCATTACTTCAAACTTTAAAAAAATATAAAGAAAACTCTTAATTTTAAGAAATGTACATAAATATTTAGTGTAAGGATTAAAATAAGCGACTGAATTGAAAAAGTTTAACTTAAATTATGTTTTATGTTTACCTACAATTTTGCTATGATTTTAAGTACATACATTTATAAAAACGCATGTCTTTCAATAGAAACGTGCACTATTTCAATATTTTAAGAAGAATAAAGATTAGTTAGTCATAAAATATTTTTTTAAAAACGATTGTCGAGGTATCATGTAATCAAAACTTTTAGAACTTCATGACAATAAATATATTTTCAAACAGCATGAAGACTTAAGTACTAAAGTAGCAACATATAATATAGATTAAAATATTTTTAAGTTATAATGTCGTGACTAGGCATTTACAACCATCAATAAATCTCACCAGAATCTGTTTAAAATTACAATCTTTAATATAAATTCTACAAAAATACGAAAATGTTCCGTTCAATTTAGCTTAAATCAAATTGTGCTAGTTTTGTGAGAAAAATAAACAATTTTTAAGTATTATTTTTTAAGTCAATAATTTAAGCCTTTTTTGATGCAAATTAAAATATTTTTGAATCATTTCATTCAATCTATTTTGAATCTAAAAGGTTGAAATTACCTAAATTTTTAATCCTAAAAATATCTTAACATGTTAAACTTCGATAGCATTAAAAAAGATGTGCTCTGTTATTTCCCAATACAACTTTCAATTATTTGAAAAATAATGATATTGTAACACACAAGCAATAGTAAACAAATATATTTTAAATTTTCTTTAAAATGAGCTAGACTAGAAACTTTTTTAATAATAATCACATTTGTAAATTATAATTTTATAGTTCTTATGATTCAAAATTATAAATGTGGTTAAATGTTGACTTTTGAAAAATTCTCGAAAGAATTTTTATTATAGTGAGCATCATTTAATTATAGAGATACGAAAAATGCTTGAAAAGAACTTGTTTTAAATTTTCAAGAGATGTAGATTAGGTTTATAGGAAAAAAAGATTTTTAAATTTTTAAAAGTTTTAATAATGGTTCTCTCATCAAAAATAAGGCTAGTGAAAATGGGAATTAAGAATTTAAAAATAAATTCTTTCTTTCCTCTTATGAACATTAAATTACATAGAAATTATGTGATTTAAAGTTATTTTCAAATATGGATTAAATTTTAAAATATTACTATTTTTAATAGATAAAATTATTTTGAGGCAAAAAATGGAAATTTTAAATATTCTAAAAGATTAAAAATTATCGTTTACTTTACTTGATGTTACTTCAGAGAGCAATGATATATTATTAGCAATATGTATAAATTTAATCATAAAGTTTATAGAGATTTGTGACCTTCCTAACAACTGCAAATATGTATGTGAAATGCTTTCTTATTCATATTTATTTCGAGAAAACAATCCAGTACCCTTTTTTCTTAAGCAGAAACCAATACAAACAAAACAGAAAAAGTGAGAGCTGTATTAAATGAGACTAGGAATAAGGCAATGTGTTTGAGTAGATACTAAATTTCTTGTGCTATAAATTTCATAAAAGGTGAGAAAAAGGCTGAAGTTCATAATTCTCTAAAAAGAAAAATATTCATTGGAAAATAATTACAGATTCTCCAGTGAAGGTGAACTGATTGCATTAGCAAAATTACTTCTCTTGAATTTAGCTTATTTATTGCATTTATGCTGTAGCCTCAAATTTAATTTTACTTGAGATTTGGAGGTTGAAATCAATGCAGAGATTTTTCTTCTTTTTTTATTCCATTAGATTATGCTCAAATTTAGTGTTTTTTTTAATTGAAATTAATTTTATTTTGATTTTTGGACTCATTACTTCCATCATATTCATCCTCATCAAATTTGGCTACAAATTAATGTATATAGTCATTTTTTACCATGAGACTTTTCTGAGGGATTAGTCTCTTTTATTGATTATGGTGATGAATGGTTTTTTTGATGAATATAGTAAATGGAAAATAAACACATGCTACTTTATTTGCTTCATTATTATTTGTTATCTGTATATTTCTGTTTGTTTGTGGCAATGAGATTATAAGAAAGATTTACCCAATGTATATATTTTTGAAAAAAAAATAAACTAGAGATGTTATGAAAGAAATTTGTCATTACTTCTTTTTAGATAATTAATAATGGATTCTAAGAAAACAATTTTATAAAGAAATTACTCAATTTTGTTAGTCAATAAATAAGCATAATTTAGCTTCGATATATGTTTCGAAGATGTCTTTTTTGATTTTAATTTTCTGTCGTTTCATTAAGAGTTTTAATTGGAAGTATAAATAACATATAATTCTCTTATCGTTTTAAATTCGTATATAATAAAATTATAACATCGTATTTAAAGAAATGTATTGTTGTCTTAGAAAAAAAATGTGTTAGTATCACACTTCTGAAATGACTTATTAGAAGATTCAATAGGGGTTTTGGAATTTAATTAATATATATAAGAAGTATGAAAACCTTGCAAATTGATGATTTTTAATATGATAATTAATATTATTACACTTCAGTAATTATGAACAATTTATCCCTATATATCACATTTTACCAATGCTTGCTGTGCTAGATTTAAATAGATCTGAGTTGTTTGAAAACACGAGGCCGCAATAAATATGAAGGAAACAAAAGACAAAAGGTCTATTTCTATCTTACTATTTCTAGCGTTCTATCATATATAATAAATTCAATTAACCAATATTTTGTAAATCTCACTTTTTCTTCAATTTCAAATCTTATTAAAATCAGATAACATTAAAAATATATTTATATTTTTCTGTTTAGAATCACTGTTGAATCAAATGGAGAATAATATAATAGTATCAAGTTATATTTTTTTTATCTATTTTACAGAGAAATGCTTGATTGAATTTATAATTTGGCATCAATTTAAAATGTTTTGAATGATAAACAAGAATTCAGATATTTTTTAAGAAATAGTAAGCTTATTAGAACAAAGGATTCACGTGGAGAAAGTAACAAAATATATCAAATCAATTTTGAACGTAAAAGAAAAATATACTTTCTCGATTCTCTTTTCACGACCGGAGAAAGAAATCGTATATATATATATATATATATATATATATATATATATATATATATATATGGTGATGAAATGAAATAATGTACTCTTAATTTTACGAATTGTTACATTGAATTTGGTATACACAACTTAAATGCGAGATCTTGTATGTCATTGTTTCAAGGAAATTTATGTATAACCAAAGAAAATCTGCACAAATCGTAAAACATTTATGTACAATAAAAAGCATGTTTAACAATTTTCTTATATACTAAATTGATGTTAAGTTGCATTGTAAATCATTTAAAAGGAACTGATCAGGCGATATCAAAATCAAAAAGGGAGAGGCATGCATCTCAAAAAAATATATAAGTTCATGTGTACTTGAAGAATTATTCTTAAAAAACTAAGAAAACAAGCAAAAGTAAATTTAGTAAAAATCGTTTTCAATGTTGTATTTTTTAAAAATAGAAAATTAAGACTATCTAATAATTAAAATTTTCTAACTCAAATGTAAAACGTTTCGTCTAATCCGTTGACCTTGTGACTTACAGGCAGATTTTTGCTTTCTATCAGAGCGTGTGACACCTAAATATTCTAAAACGCTTTGCCATAAGAGAATTATTTCTGAAAAAAGTAAAAAGGATATTATATATTATCATGCAGAATACAAATGACCAATTTTTGACCTTAATAGTTGTTTTGACTCTCAGTGGAGAAATGGACATGGCACTAAAAGGCATCATAGATTTACTAATTTTTATTTAAAGGTATCAAAGAAATGTCTGATTTTTCAGTTCAAATGGTCAAAATGTTATTGTAGGGTGTCGAAGTTTTTTTCAGAAAACTGATATGCTTTATGGTAGAATTTCCTACACTTTAAATTTAAGTATTATTTACTAACCATCTAAAGTGTGTAAGTAAAGATAGGAATATATTAGATCTGATATCATTAATGTCTTATGACCACGATATAAAATTAGTGTTAGTCATTAACATCTTGTGTGAAGCAATTGGTGTTACTTCCCATCATAAATAGCGTGTTGAATAAATTTTGCTCTTTAAAATAAAGTTTAGCTTTCGGTATAATTTTATTCATTTCTAATTAATTACGAATACCAATAGCCTTTTATAAACCGCATAATTAATACTAATGTGAATTCCACTTGAGTTATTAATAAATGTTTAGTGAATAATCTGATTTTAATTTGTTTTTAATAACCTAATCCCTTCAGAAAAAAAAACATACTTTCTAATTTAAAAATGCTACCCAAACTCAGTTTCAAAATAACAAATAATGAGTGTACTTATTTAATTGATGCAATTTCAAGTCACCAAAAATATAACAAAACGGGGGTTTAAATTTATGTATTTCAGTTTACAACAAAGAATCAGATAATAAGAGAAATAATTTGTGTCTATTGTATTGAGTATCATCTTCACAATTCAAAAGTAACATGGTAATTTTCAACACAAAACCGATGAAATGTACTAGTTGTAATGGTCAATCTACATTTCATTATGCTCTCAGAATAGAATACTTTTGAAAAGATATGATATTCCAAGTTTCCTAAGCTGTCCAATTTGAGCAGGAAGTGCTATTGGAAAAGCCATCAAAAGCAAATGATTACTACTTTCTTTTCATTTCCTTCTTATGTATATATATATATATATATATATATATATATATATATCATTGAAATGACATCTAAATTTTTCGTAGTAATGATATTTTTATCGCTTTCTTATATCTTTTCATTTCATTATTAGTGTGCATTAAGAAATTGATTTTGATTTGAGTGACAAAATAGAATTTTTTTTATTTCAGAACAACTAATTTCAGAATGCAATTTTCATAATTTTCCACTTTATTGTGTAAGAAAAAAATTTAAAAGAAATTACCTGAAAGAGAGAGAATTACAAGTTAGAAATAATTTTCTAAGTTTAAAAAACTTAAATTTTAAGAAATATCATAATATAATACATTCCCCTGGCGTATTTTTTTTTCAATTGAAGATTGAGTTGAGATTTGCTTGCAAATACACATCACATATTACTGCCATATATCGATGTTGCAGAATTAATAACGAAAATTACATTAAAGGTGTTTAAACTAATGATGAATTATATATCAAATGGGCAAAATTAATCACGCATAACAATGTATATACATTTCAAATAAAAAACAAAGCAATGATTAGAAGTAATGAACAACCAAGATGAGGTAAGGAGTTGTTACGATGCTATTGTGTAACATAAGTGTATTTTATAAATCAATTTTAATTGATGAAATGGTCATTAAAAAATTTCAAAATGGAATCATTAAAGTTCTTCTAAAGTCAGAAGGGAACTCTTCTTATACTTCATAGCACATTTCGTCTTTTCTATTCTTCGTCTTTTTCTATTCTCGTAACATTATCGTTAATACTTTTAAGATACTCTTGTGTGAGAATGACTTACACTTTATATTGGTTTTGAATACATATAAAAATAAAAGCGTACTCAAATTTCAACAATGAAATTTCTCAGTTAATTCTCAGTTTTTTTGTTGTATTTCAAATTTGTTGAAATAAATGTCTTCTAGGATTAGCAAATATCTTAGTAATTAAAATTTTGTCCTTTTTATTCGGAATTTCAGTTTCAGACTGTATAACTGTTTCAGAGTTTTTCGAATCATTAGAACATTACATAATTTACTTTTCAAAAAATATTTTTGAATGATATAAATTTTTGACTTATGGATTTCGAAAACGCATTCTAACACCATTAATTATTTGCAACAAAAAAGTAAATTGCTGTAGTATATTTACAAGTTATATCAAATTTATATAATATGTCTCTGAAATAGTACAACAATATACCAGAAGTATTTGAAACTCTTTATATATTTAAAAACATACTTATCTAAATGTTATGACAACAGTAATAAAATTCCCGTTTTCATTATTTGAAGAAAAGAAATTAAGCAGTCTGGCCTTTAAAGTCAGAATTTATATTATAGTGATACAGAAAAATGTGACGTCTCTTTTGAGAATCCGTTTATAGTACAATCGCTTCACGAACAGATTTTGAATAACGTTATGTTTTTTTCTCTGTCTATCTCGAGAATTACGAGTTTGTTCTTATCTTAATAGACTTTCATTATTTTACAATCATATTTAAAATCCTAATATATTCAAATAGTTATTCAGTTTTCTGGGAGGCGAAGTGATTCAATATATTCATTATTTTACTGCAAATTCAGTTATTCTAATAGAATATAAGTAGATTATTTAAGGTTTATTAGACATCTTAAGAGTTTACTATTTCTAAAGTGATGATATTTTAATGTTAAAGTTCTTTTTTCTAAAAATTTACTTAGATGCTATTATATTCAATATATAATATCATTTTAATGTTATCTTTATTCTATGATTTTCATACGATTATAACTGAGACGGTAGACGTTCGCTCTTAAGTACATTTTTAAAGAAATACTTGATTGTCCGATCTCAAAAAATTAGAAATTTACGTTTTATTTTATTATTTAAGTATTACATCATGCAGTTTAACATTTCCTGAAGTTCTTCTTTTCCTTGGTTATTCTTATATTTACTATAGAAAATTTTGCTTCGAAGTACATTATTCTCACAACAAACCTGTAGATATCGGACCAGGACATTTTCAGATGACATATATGAGATTACTGAAAAAATTCAAATGATAACGCATTTAAACTGCAAAAGCTATGTTTTGTTGTATAACAGTTAGTATAATACACTCAAATGATGTGCCAAACAATCGAAGTAACTAAATCGTAAAAAACAATGTGCTATCATGCATCTATAACCTAAAATATTCTATTAAATTAGAAGGTATAAAATATTTTTCTATGATTTATGACAGTGTAAAAACACAAGATTATTATCAGGATCAGAGAGATGAAATGGAAGATTATAAATAGTGTATTACAGTTTAACAAAAACAATTATTATTGATAAAAATCTTCGTTAAAGAAAGAAAGGCAGTGTGTAGGAATGACACAACAAGGAATTAATTTGAAAGAGAAATTTTGAATTCTTCACAAAGTATATCACAAACCAAGTATGTTTTATACCAATGTATGTTATATTTCTAGAATTATTTTGCAGTTTCAAAAATTTCATTTAAATGTGTCACCAAAATTGGATATTCTATTCCATTAATTCAATTTTTAAATTCAATTCCGCTTACATTTCAGCGGAAAATATCATGACACCAAATAACTATTCTTTCACTATATCATTTCAAACTATATTGTAAATAAGCCCCAAAAGTGACTCTAAACCTTTTAAAAAATAATAATATAAATGATTTATTATATATGAGATACTTATATTAATAATAATAATAATAATTTTACTTAAACTTATCTCTTTTAATTTTGTTTTAAATTTTTGAGATTTCAATCTGAAATTCATTTCATTCATATATTTTTTTTCTTCTCCACTCTTGTAAAATTGTTTTCTCATTTACTAAGCCATGATATTTAAATTTTCCTTGATAACTAATTTTTCATGGAAAGTGATATTGAAAAATTATTTCCATTTAATTATGCAAATTCTTTCGGAATTCATAAGAACGTTGTAGAACTAAATATAAATGACTCAACTCGTACATTGAAGTCCTCCAGGTGAATATAAAAAAAATGATTATAGAAATACAATATATTTAATGATTATTAAAAAAGCTATATATATAAAATACAGCATATTGAATATTTATATGGTAATGTATTAAATAACTCTAAATTTATTTCTTAAGTTAAAATTTAAAATATTTTTCTCCGTCATTTGATTTTAAATTGATTTGAAGATAAATAGGAAAATATTCAAACTATTTTAATTATCCATAATCAAGAAAAATATTTTATCACCTATAGAGCGAATTTTTACTTTTGAATGAATAAATAAATTTCTAATTTATTACTACGACTGGTATCTTCATCGGCTTTCATCAAAAGAAAGCATTAAAATCATTGCAATATTGTTTTAATCTTTATCTTATTTTCCGGGAAACTAGTTTTCCTTTTTCGGAGTGAAGCAATTCAAATTTCATCGTCGAACTGTTTCAATTTATCACAGTTTTTGATTTCTACTCAATATTATATCTTACTATAAACTCATTCTAGACAATGTAATTTCAGAAATAACAATGATGCAGCTTGTTGTTTCTATCTCATAAAGTTTCTGCGGAAGGGCTTTTATACACGTGAATTCATCTCATATCTTACTTAAATAAATCAAGAAATACACGAGTAGGCTTAAGATGTTTTCTTGAATACCTTCGGGTGAGAACTTTTTTTGTATTAGTATGAGTTCAGCATAAATTTCGTTCTTTTTTATGATTTTTGTTACATGATTACGAGTAGTAAGTTCAGAAATTAGTTGCTCATAAGCAACCATTACTTGACAAATATATTTAGAATTTACATACATGTACAATTACGCAGAAATACCCTAAATTCTTTAATTGCTTTCAATTAATTCAGTCAGATAACTAGTAGAAGATTAAATTTAACAAAATAAGAAAATTTAACAAAAAATATTATTCTGAAATTCTTATCTTGTGTTGTTTCTTTATAAACTTAATCCCTTGACAAATGCAATTATGCCAAAATCTTCATAATTTCTTTCAGAACTATCTCGATTTCATTATAAACTTATGCATAAACATTTATTCCATGAATGAGTCTATTTAAAACAAATCTTCTTTTTTGATCGCATAATTCTTATGAAGAATACCAACTAACAAAACGATACTTGTTTATATTTTATATTTTAATCTTATATGAGTTCCACAATTCTTTAAAAACGGATGTCTATAAGATTAGTTTTCTATCCGACTCCAATCCTTTTCCAATAGGATGAATTTCATAAATAAGTCCTCAGGCCTTACGATAAGTACTCTAGGAGGGAAATGTATTGAATAGAGATAAATCTGTCTGAATTATGCATGGAATTCCAAGCTAAAACCTAAAACATGTTAAAAGAGTTTTTGATGTGAATTAAAAATTTTAATGTAAGATTGAGAACAGTGAATAATTTAATACTTTCCAGAAAACTCTTAAATACTTACTTTTATGTTAATGTTTTATTTGTTTAATAGACAAATGTTGTTAAATTCAGAAAATTAGGTTTATATTAGGTTAAAATTAAAATGAGAGTAGCTAAATGTCATTTTAAAATTATTTAAGATTATATGATTTTAGTTGTATTTAAAGCTATTATTAAATTCACTTCATTTGCAAATAAACTTATTAATAGCCAAAATTTGAAATTATCCCTACATAAACTTTAAATTACTCATTTAAAAATGTAGTAATGGGATTCTTTTATAAATTTAAACCCTGCTGAAGAGTTGAGTTCGTTTTGTAGCTATCTTTTTAAATGCATATATATATATATATACATATATCATACATATATATTATTTTGGTTATATACCAAATAAAAAAAAGTAATATTTGAAATTTGCAATAATTATTTTGTTTTATTACATTATTATACATTTAAGCTTCATTAAGCATTTTTCTGTAATTTTTGAAAACATCAAATTAAAAAATTAAAAAAAAATGTAAGAAATAATAAAGGAAAAATAAAATTAAGGTCTATAAAAATAATTTAAGGAAAAGAAACAATAGAAGTGAGATCAAAATAAATAATTAAATATACAAATAAAATTAGAAAAATAACCTAAAACATATTTATATTAAAAAATGGATTATTCAACATGATGTCTTGTAATTTCATAGAATGAAGATTATATGAAAACAGTTTCTTTTACATGTAACAAATTAAAGCAAAAAGTGTAGTTCACGATTCGGCGATTACATGCAGAGAATATTTAAAGGAAGCATGTATTTGTATGAACAAAAAACTTGTTTATTTATTTCAAAAATGGTAATTTAATTGAATCTAGCGTGTTGAAAAACCAACAAACATGTAAAGTTATTCCTTTTTTTTTTTAGAAAAAATTAAAGATTTCCATCAAATGATTCGAGCATGATCATACTACTACAGAAGATACTGATTGACAAATACTGCTTTGAAATAATATAATCCAGTGCTCCATCTTCTAGTCAAAAAAATCTCAATATAATTTTTTGTTAATCTTCTATTGACCTCTTTGGCACGAATAAATTCGGTAAAGCTACATGTTTCCATATAGAGACCTTTTTTCTTATTTTTCCTTCACACATGAAAGTGCAGCCAAATTCGAAGGATTTATTTCAACCCCAATTGTCGCTGATATATAGATAATCTGAAATTGAGCTGTTTAATAATTGAAGCTAATTGAACAAATTTTGAAGTTAATCACAAAGTTCTGAAAACTTGATGCAGAGAGAGATATATTCAACTCGTTGGCAGAAAAATATTCCTATTCATAGAATTGGACACGCCATATGGGAACAGATCATCCTTTCTTTATAAACTATACAGGAATCTGGTATGGTAAATAAAACAAATATTTTGTATAAACACTCGCTGCCAATGACCTATAATTGACAAACGCTTTCCAACTTTCTCTTTAAAATTTTTTTTTTGGTCTTATATATTGCAGGAAGAAAAGAGTATGTATTTTATTTAACCCTTCTCTGGTGAATGGATTGCTATAAACTTTCTTTGAGAACAAATGGGAATACGTTCCTACAAAATCTTTGCTTACAAATGTACCTAAAAAAGGCACGTATATAAATAAAACTACTTATTTGGACAGGGTTTCTCTAAGGAATTTAATTTGGAATGAATATGGATCATTTGCACAATTTTAAATGGTATAATTACTACTGCTTTTGGCTTGTGACACCGTTTATGAAATTTCATGATATAATAAAATTAAAAAAGAATTTAATTAAGTATGTTCAACGAAGGAATAATTGTACTAACAACCAAAATCATACTTTTAAGTAGTAATAAATATAAAAATTAAATATTAAGCACTATGATATATATAATTACATTATTTTGCGCTAGATTTACTCGTATCAATTGTACAGATATTTTTTCCGAAGTCCATTTTAAAATGAAAATAAAAATTCACTTTTTTGTAAAGAGTTTTATATAAAAGCAATAACATTTTACACACACTTTTAACCGGTGTGTTGTTTTTCAAATAAACTCCGTTTTGAATTCACAATGTGCGCATATAACTATTGTACTCAATAAATATTTTTTTAGATCTATATTACTTACAGAATCCACCATGACAAGATTTCTGTTTATTAAGAACTCGTGTAGATGGTAATGAATTGTAACTATATTTTATTTGTTATAAGAATCACTGCCAGTTCTTTAGCCAAATGGAAAATAAAATTAATTCCAATTATTCCGGATCCTGAGAGAAAGGTTCACAGAAGTATTTTCGCTGGTATCATAGGTGAAATGGTTTATTTCCGAAATTTAGAGATTTTTTAATCAGCCTGATATAATTAAACATATTAAAGCGAAGCAAATAAACTGAGCTTCTCATATTGCTTGAATGGATGATAAAAAAAAACTAAAGATTTTTGAACTTTACTAGTTGGAAATGAGGAAGACCAAAACTATGGTGGCTCAATTCCGTTGAATCGGATATTAAGGTGATTGAGGAAAGGAACTGGTAGACTAATGTGAAAGGCTCGTTATCTTAAAGGAATCTTCAAAAGGAAGTCTTAACCCACCCTGGAATGTTAAATCTAATATGTTGAGGATTTTATTCCAGGGGTCTCTTTGTACAATATCCAAACATTGATGGTTACCAAATCCAATCCACTATTCACCACTATGTCTACTCTCTCTCTCTCTTCTCCATTTCATGTGTTATATCAGATCCTCTTTCTATCACTACACTCCAGTATATAAATTGTTATTTATGAAGCCAATCATTCATTCTCAAGAAGAGGTTTTCAGATCAAATAATATTCATGTAAAGTCCCAAAAGATTAGTAGAAGGGAAGTACAAGTCAGAACCCCATTATTAAGTAGGCGGAACATAAATGTAAGACTTTATTTCTGTATGGATATATTTGTCAACCTACCTTGAAAATTTGAAATGATTACTTAATTAAATGACCACCACTTAAGTATTTGAAGAATTTACTTTTGAAAAGTAATCACTTGTTTTTTTTCGAATTGCATTATGAATAAATGTTTTCATTTTCCTACTTTTTTCCTAAATGTTTATATTTTCCTAAAAAATTTTTCCCTACTTTACCTCTATTTTCTTCACAAATGGCAGAGTTGAAATGACCGCGTTATAAGGCTTGTTCTTTTTGTAAACACATAGTTCAATGCCGCATGTTTGCAGACTGGCTGCATAATCGCCTTAATTTGTCTGGTTTCTTCACATCTTTTTTACTCCTTTTCATTTCATTTTAGTTAATATTTAACCAATCCATGATTAATTGTTAAGTAACCCGTCAATTTGATTTGCTATAAAAGAGTTACATACCACAGAAATAAGTACCGATTAGTTAATAAAATGAATCCATATATATATTGGACACAATATTATTAAACATATATATATATATATATCCATATGGCGAATCCATATATATATATATATGTCCATATATGATCCATATATATATATATATATATATATATATATATAGAGAGAGAGAGAGAGAGAGAGAGTCCCATATATATATATAGAGATATATATATAGAGAGAGTCCCATCAATTTGAAAAATTTTGTAAATCTAGGGGAAAAAATTTTTTTATGTTCATCTATATTGGTCATAAAGTATTAATAATATATTTCATTACAACATCTATTATAATATATTAAACGAGTTTAATTTTTCGAACATTCAAAGATAATTTTTGCGATATTTATAAGTGTATTAAATTCATTTTCATAATTTATTGTTTTAGGGCATTTTGTTATTATTACAACTACTATGATTGAAATAAAACAATTTCCATTCTCTCTTTAAATGTGATTCAATATATGCACTAACTCTGAATGCATTTTTAATTAAGTTATTTTAACAACGTCATATAAATAATTTTTGAAAGAAAATGTTTTTAAATCAATTTACATGTTGTGAAATCGACGAATCTTTATATATATATTAGAAATATAAATATTTATTTATAATTCTAATTTTGGAAATTTCATTAATTTTAAAATTTATGTTGACATGGATTTAATATACCTTTTGTAATGTTTTGTGCATAATGCAATTATTTTTAAACACCAATAAGTTGGCATTTCATTTACATTGTATAGAAGTTCAGAAACTCGTAATAAAAATAAATTGAAAAAAAAAAATCCCAAATATTGAAAAAAGTCATGAGTTTTGTAAAACTCGTTTCGAGGTTTTACACTACATAGGTTTATATTCAGCTCAATTTCTGATAAAGAATTTGTGTTATAGTTAAAACAATTAATTTAAATTTTTCTCTTATTTCATAATGAACTATGTATTAATCACAGTATAAAGAAACGAAAATACTTTTCGTTCAAGATTGAATTATAGTAGAATTTCAAACAAATAATATTAAAAAAATAGAAAAAAAATCATATATGCAAAATTTTGAAAATAATCTATTTATAGCCATCAAAGGTGTTAAATTGGATTTCTTAATAATTTTTAAAATTATTTAATTTAAATATTAGAATCAAAGCAAACGATAAAATATTGAATCGGACAATAATATTATTTTCAGATATTACGATTAAAGCTAACCATTAAGAATTAAATCCAACATATTTTAAGCTAAATGCAATTATTTCTTCAATAAAATGAAAATAAAATAATGATTATAATTAGATTATTTACATATACTTCAATGAGTGACAAAAATTTCAACTTTCTTTGAGAATCTTGTTGAAGAAAGAATCACTTATCAAAGATTAAAGGACATTTTAATTGTTTTAAAATGTGTTCAGGGACTAAATTTTGCGGTTTCATTAAAACAAAAGCCAATTTATTGGCTAATATTTTTTTTAGTATAAAATTATAATTATGAGAATTCATTTTAGTTTGTTACAGTTTATCTAAATGAAATTTAAATTGCTCCAAAATATTATAGAATATAAATATAAATTTTAAAGGAAATATATAAAATTTAAAATCATACGCAAGTTTGTATTAAATTTCTAATATATTAATATGTATTTTCATAAAATATTTTATGGTCTATGTATAAAGGTAAGCAAAAAGATTTGACCCAGTTTTGCCAACAGAAACGGATAAATTTTATAAATGAGGCCAACTTTTCATCTAAAATACTCTTGTATGAAAAAGATTTTCTGGATCAATGGAAATTTGATTGTATGCATTAGATTCGGCTAGTGTCTGTAATTAGTTTGAAGTAAATATTGTAAATCTTAGAAAAATTGCTCTGCAGCTTATTAATATTCAATGATACATATAAGCAGCTCGAAATATTGAAAATTAAATCATTCTTATTATCACACTTTTTTTCTATAAAAATATAGAAAAAACGATCTCTATATATATAACCGAAACAATCTATTTCTTTACTCTTTCAAAAGAATTAAATAAAAAAAATAAGTTAAAAGGTTTAAAAAAGGCATAAAAGCATATTAGTCCTTTTGAATGCGATTCATTTGGGGTTAGAATGCGACAATCTCTCGTAGAATAATCACTACGTAAAATTATATATCGCTTCTGCACTCTCCTAGCAAGTGGCGATTCTTAAAGCAGGATACGTGGGCAAATCGTAAAAGGGGAAAAGGATGCGCATTAATCAAGAAGCGTTTGAAGCAATCGACGAAAGGGCATCTAAGTCCCTGCTCTCCGATGGAATCATCTATCACTGGGAAAGGGCAATCCCCTTTTTTTAAAGCAGTTTCTGCCTTTTATTCTGCCATTGAGTGGGATTCGAATCCCCGAAGAAACTGGTAAAAAACAACTTTTTTTCTTCTGTTTTTTAGGTTTGTGGGTATTGTGTGAAAAGTGCGAAATCCGTTGGGAACGTGGGTGGAATATTTCTTGAATAAAAAAAAATAGTGAATAGAATGTTTGAGTTTCTAGAAAAGACTGATTGTTGAGATATAGAGAGGACAGCATGTAACAAACGAAGAAATAATTTTGATGCCATAAGAAATAATTCTCTATAAAGGGATTCTTAATACAGAATATATATCGATATCTATTAGATTAAAAATCACTGTAAATATTTTATGCGAACTATTGCACTTTTGTACTAGAAATAATATTATGAATGGAGTAATGTGAGTTTAGTTAAACTTTTCAAAGTATTGATATTTGTTGTATCTGATTTATTTAAAATGTCCAATTTTTTTTTATCACTTTGAGAGCATTGAAGTATTTTCTATTTAAAAAAGTATGAAGCTTTTATTATAAATTGTACATATAAAATCTATAATTATATCATCATATATCAAATTATTAGTTAAAAGTGATTTAATCATTAAACTCATCTAGTTATTATCAGTTTAATAGGTAATTGTTAAAGAAAAGAAATGTTAATAATAGATTGATTGAGATATTGCTTATTATTCTTTTTATTCTGAAGCAATACGATGGCTATTGACGACTGATCCTCTTCAAACTTCCGCACCACGCCAAAGTTAGAACATCGAGCCTAGACAGCTTTAATATGCATCACCATTCTACACAATGGGTGTTTTGCGACATCTGGACTCGAACAAATGCCATGACTCAAAAAATGCCGACCATGATATCGTTACCATGACCATTTATCTCCGAATCCACTGTTACAAACGGAATAGCACAAGTTTAGTATAATGTAACTAACTAAAATTTAAATTTGGTTTAATTCCATTGTTTATTTACTTAGAAGCTATACGTAGTATAGAGACGATTGTTCGCATAATTTTTATCCTCGATCAAGAGACAAGAACTACACCTGAGATACCATTTCCTTCTCCAGATTTCCCTATCACGTTAACTAGAGGACTTGGAACCTTGTCATATAAAATACGAATCAGCCTTGCTACATGGTAGATGTTTAGGGACAAGAGGACTCTAACTCACGTCCTGATGGTAAAGCGCTGCATACTTTAAGTGCTCTAATTTCTTACCATTTTTCAACGAATAACTTTTTTTAACATAAAAAACAATATTAATTAAAATGAAACTGTATGACACCTAATATGATATCAAGAAATATATAAGAGATTATCCCATCACATAACTACATTAAAATTTTAACTATCAGTGAATATTTGATTTTATAAGATATCTTTTGTTAGAATGTTCTTTAAAATGTAAAGAGATTACTAATAATCTGATTCTTCAACTGCTTTGATGAACTATTTCATATTCTTTCTTATTTATATTTAAGGGGTATTTAATATTCAGGTTAAATCTTAAAATATATTATTAAAATATTACGAATACATATACAAAATGACTAAGGAAATGTAAAATGTGTGCCTATTCGGTAATCTTTAAATTTGAACATTAGTGGAATATGATGCCGTTAACTATTGATGAGTAAAGTGTACAATTTAATAGGAAATAGTAAAAAGGAGAACAATACTGAAAGAATATCACTCAAAAAGAATTTTGAAGTGAGAAATGAAAAAAAAAATTAAATAAATAAATTTCGGTACAAAGTTTTACAAAGAACAAATTTAGCCATCCACAGAGCGCTTTTTTTACAATTATTATCAAATTACTCAGTAAGATATCAGAATTAAAGTAATAAACGATGAAATATCCAGAAATGGACAATAGTAAACTTTTACGATATTAAAATTAAAGGAAAAGATAAACTGTGTTAAATTGGCTATATTTAAGCTAAATGAAATTAAAACTAAAGCAAATGATAAATTATTAAATTGAATATTGTATCAGCAACATGTAATTGAAATTAAAGCGTGCGATAAATAATAAGTTGAATATTTTATCAGCTACATTTAATTAAAATTAAATCAAACGATAAATTGTTAAACTGTATATATTAAAGCTAAATATAATTAAACTTTAAGTAAACGATACAAAATTAAAAAGTGATCTGGAGGGCCAAAAGTGATACAGAGTGTCTAAACTGATCTGGTACCCCCAAAAGTGATCTACCTAAAACAATAGCCCTTTGGATGGCTAATAATAGTAAAACAATATTAAAATTATGTGACCCCAAACATTCCAATAACTAAGTCAAACTAAAAAGACGTATTTTGAAGCACTTGATGCAAAAAAGAGGCTACCAAACAACTGTCTTAAAATGTTTTTTTCCCATAATTAAATGCTTTGAATACTGCATTATAATAAGAGCAGTTATATTAAAAAATATTAACCAAATTAAAAGTCTATATGTGATTAAAGTATAGGAAAGAGCCAATAGTATTCACGTAGGAAACTTGATTTAGCTAAAGTATTTTCTGTAGGAATATTATTTTATGACTTGAATCTCATATAACTTAGTTATAAAAATATTCTTTTCAATTAATAATAGTTGCATCTTCGGAACATTTAATTTTAGGATTTTTACAAGAAAAAAAAAGCAGGTATGAGAGCATATTCTCTGCAATTTACAAATTCTTAAAGATTTATTTTATGTAAATGGAACTAAAATTCCTGAAATACAAAATCCATGTGTATCCGTTTGACACTTTTGGAAAGTTGGTTTACATTCTCAAGTAAACAAAATGGGTTAAACTAATACTAATCAACTATAAAACTGAAATATATTTTTTCCTTATCATCTTAAGTACTGTGAAAAGCCTTTTTTTTTTTTTAGTATTATTAAAATTATTCGAATGACGAAAAATGGTTTGTAAGACATTTTTTTTCCGTTTCTGACAATTACTATTTCTTATATTTTATTACATTCTCACTCTTTTTACAAAAATATCAATTTCTACATGCTCAGATATTTCAATAATTCATTTATTTTATTTTTTGTCAAGCAATTTGAGAGCTCAAAATTATATATGATCAGAAACATAAATCAGATATCGAATTTTCACCACCGCCGAAGCACTTTTTAAATCTGAAGAGAATCGATGGAATATAAGGGGGGGGGGTATTTACTGTGAAATATATATTTTATTTTAAAGCCCATACGCATATTGCAGTTTATTCCCTGCACTAATACAATAAAGTGCAACTTATTTAGAGATAGCTAGTTAATAAGTGGGCCTCTTCTGACCTTGATAACGACTGCTACACTGCAAGGCCTAGATTCGAGGCCAAGTTTCCTGAAGCTTTCCGAACAAGAATGGCTTACCAAACATCAGCTGAATCTGTCCAGAATTTCGTCAGAGTCGCTGTGTTGTAGGATAGTTGTGGTGGTTGCGCTTCACATTTTTTTAAAATATTCCAGAGATGCGCAATAGGATTTATGTAACGGCTTCTAAATGGCCAATTCATGACGAAGAAATCAGAGGAATGTTCATCGTACTAGAAATAGGCCAAATGAGACTATGAGAAGTGCAGTTATCTTGATGGAATATTCCTCTTCAATGTGGATGACACAGTACAACATAAATGGTTGGAAGTGACCACACAACCGATTCAAATACCCTCCATAAATACTTTGAACCGAATCGCTTTGATGGAGGCTGTTACATGTACCAAAGATTCCAAAAACTGCCAAGAGGAAACACCCAGATTATAATCGTTATGTCCTGACGTTGTACAGTTCCAACCTAGCATGCAGGATCCGTAGTTCCAAAAGCCTGAATCCATATTCGTTTACTGTTCTCTAAGTTCCATTTTCTAAGTTCTCTTGTTCAGATAAGACGTTTAGCTGATAGCGGGCATTGAACAATGCTACTACCATGGGTCTACGATTCCCGAAGCCCATACGGTGAAGCGAGCGTTGCAAGGTTTGTTTACTGGCTGTATAACTGGCTCCCTGATTCAGGCAGGTAGTTATTTGAATTGATATCTGTCTTCCCTGTCCACATACAATATGGTATAACTGACCCACACCACTCTCTTTCAATGATCTTCTTTGCAGGGTGCTCGATCACTAGTTTTTACAACCATCCGCGAATGTGTAGTATATCCATGACACTGTTGACCCTAATTCTTTGATTATTGTGGAAATAGAATAACACATTTTTCGCACGCTTGCTATTTGTCCGTGATTGAAGTTTTCTAAATCAGAATGTTTACCCATACTGGCAATTGAAACGATTGATTAACAACAATCACAATATATATGCAGTTACTACAATGCCCTTATGTGAGCATAAATAAGTTGCAGCGCTACACAATTTGCATTGCATTGCTTAGCTCTACTTCAATGGCCCTTTTTTTCAGTTTTCAAGAAATACAAGAAATAACGAAAAAGAGCAAATTACAAGTAACTAGCGAAATGAAAAGTTTTTTTTTTAAAATACTGATTAAAAACTAAAACATGAATTTTATTTGTTCCGGGTAATTAAACGATTCTGGGTTAAATTAGGTCTTTTTAATAGTTGATGCAGATGGAAATAACTAATAATTGCTCTTAATACACATTTTTAATTTAGGGAAGGATTACAAAAACCTGAAATTTCAGTAATAATTATGAATCAATAAGTCGAAAAGTTTATTATTGTTGCCATTTAAACCCACTAAATAAATGAATGAAAAAAGTTTTTATAGCACTATAAGAATGTAATGCAGATAATACAACAGTAACATTTCTAAAAAGGGATTATTTTATCTTAAATGTTTTTAATATATTTATGAAAACAAGAGGAAAACAACATAAAAACATGTTTTGAAACTGAAAAACCTTCATGTTAAAATCTGTTTCTATCTTTAACAAATAAATCAAGTTAAATAATTATATTTAAATGATGTTAGGAAAACACAGAATGACAATGGCGAGTGTATAAAATATAATTATTTTCCTATTATTTCATAGAAAATTGGAGTTCAGGTAATACGTGGAATTAATTACTAGTTATTTTAAATAAAATGTAAGAGTCTAAGTCTTCGAGAATCATCATCTTTATCATTTTATTCACTCTTATTTTTTAAACTGGTCTTAGAAAAAAGCATCAGAGAAATGTTTTTAGTTTCAAGGGACTCATGAGTGTTAGATGCCTCTCGACTGCTATAAACGTACACAATTTTCAGTTAGTTATAATTAATTGAAACTAAAATGAATTATTTTGATGGTTTTACAAGTGCTTTATATAAAAAAATTTTTCTAAACAATGAACAATAATTAAAATACATTCTTTATTTCTTATATTAAGATCCCAAGAATATAATAAAATTTTCTTATACAAAATTTTAGTAGGTTGTTTTGTGCACAACATATTTTGTGCACTAATGGTTCTAATAACTTATAGTAAGTTGATTTATATATATATATATAAATATGCGTCTGTGTGTGTGTGTGACACTAAATCTAGGTATAGTATGAAGATTATTATACCATCAAAATGTTAAGTGTCTGAGTTTAATATCTTTTAAATTATCCTGCTCCCAAGAGAAAAAGAAATCAAACTGAAAAAATGCAATGAAAAATTTAACATTCAATTACAAAATTAAATTTTCAAACTTTTGTATTAAACTGCTTCAATTTCATATAATTTTCTTTTTGTTTGCTCCAACAGATCATTCTTTTTGTAAGTTGTTTTACTCCTAAAGTCTTAAAATGATTCCACATTCCTTTATGTTTTACATTTGAATTCGAAATTTATCATCTCGAACCAATGAAAAGCCTACATTTCAAAATATTATTATGCATGAATCCTCAAAAATATTAGTAAACATTTGACGTTCATCATTGTAAATGTTAGTGGATAGATTTGATGCAGTCTCTAAGAATTGAGGATTAGAACCGATCGACTTCGTGCAACACACATTTTGAGATTCACAAATATAAACTTTTATTTTTGCTGTTCATATTCCTAAGATTCCTACAAATACATCACAATGTTTAAACAGTTAATATGGCTTATTGAGTAAAGTAAACTGAAAAAAATATCAAATTGAAAGCACGAGGGTGTGACATGTTCACTTAAATGCTGTTTTTACGAAATTGTAGAATTGTTTGAACACCTTTTAAAGTTTTCTGAGCATCGTCGAATGGTGGATATGAAAATGTTCAGCATTCAATGACCAATAACATATACTTTTTATTTAATATTTAAAGAGACATAAGTTTAACACGCCTGAGTCCCATTAAAAAGACAATACTGCTGTATAATTTGAAATATTATTATTTGTATCAGTCATATTTAATTTAAAGGATATATGAAAGCTCATTTCCATTTTTTTTATAATATATAGAGTTCTTTCATGTATTTCTTTGAAAATCAAAATAACCACTCTTTTTAAATATATCACGATTGATAACTGCATTAAAGATGATAAATATTGGAAAAATATATTCTAAAAACCTGTTATAAAAATGATAAATTAACAATAAATTTTTTTTTGTCAGTTAATTATGGATGTAAAAAATTTAATATGTCCAAGAAGTAGTTTAATTTGACTTTTAATAATTACTATGTAAATTGTCCCTCTCTCAATATAATCATTATCTCAAATATCTATTTATACTTCCTTGTGTTATTATCTTGTAAATAATTTTGAAGATGAAAAGGATTTGGTATATCAAGGAGATTCAGAAAGTAATTATATATTATATTATATTATATTATGTTATATTATATATATATATATATATATATATATATATATATATATATATATATATATATATATATATATATATATAATATAATATAATATAATATAACATAATGGTTCTCTTTTTGTACTTGCTTTCTATTTTTAACATCCAAACAAAACCTACCAACCAGTATTCATGCATATTAACTATAATTATCAATCTATCCCTAAAGCCTCTGCTCCGCAAAATCCCGTTGTAATGCTGGCGCCCTCTGAATAGAGCCGCTCTGAAATTTAAAATTAACAGAATATTGGGACATCTACATTTTTCTCTTGTATTAACACCAACTTTGGCAGTAGGTTTCAGTAGGCAGTAGATTATTTTTCGGTTTGTTTCTTGCTATATAATATGTACATTCTACTTTTACATTCTACTTTCAACATTAAAAGGCTTTCATGTTTCTGGAGTCCTATGCAGTTTCCCCTAAATACGGAAGTTAATGAAAAAATGGACTTCTTATAATCTACAAGACTATTTCTACATCAAATTTAAATGGTTAAACTATTGAAAGGAGTTTCCTTTCTCACACAGACACACACAGGCACACATATATATGTATATATGTGTGTGTAACGAATTAAAAAAAAAATCAAAAAGTAAAAATTAGAATTTCATCTTTTTGATTGCTAGGAAAAGATATTTGTGCAATTAAGATTACATATTTCTTTCACTGAGAGAGAGAGAGAAAGAGGCATTTGATATATAGTTACATTGTTAAATGGAAAAAGTAAGAGGAGTAGCTTAGTCTGGAAGATAACATCAGAAGAGGGAGAATTTTAACATGCATGCTAATTTCGAATGGGAATTTCTAGGAATTTCTCTAGATCACATAGTAACTCACATGGTATAAATTGAAGGGATAATGAGAAATTTTCCCGACGTTTGTAAATCCAGTAGAGATTATTTCCGACAGATTTACGATTTTGTGCGGGATGATTCAGTATGTTTTATGAGTACGTGACCTAATAAATTAAAGTCTACTTTAGAATTACATCATCAAATAAGAATGAACACGAAAATGGAAAGAATTTGTAAAATAAATTATTTTTTCAGTGAAATTATTACAAATTTAATTTGAATCATTACACACACACACACACACACACACACACACAAACACACACACATATATATATGTGTGTGTAATGATATAAACTTTATTTAATAATTTATCTTAAGAATAATTTAATTTTTTGTTCTGTGCCATTCTCTCTCTTTCTTTCTCTAATTCAAAAGTAAAAAGTACATTTTTATTTCCTGAACCTATTCCAAATTATCTTTTATTTATTAGATCACTAGCTCGTAAAACTTGCTTAATCCGCTTTCCCACGGTCATAAATCTGTCAGAATTATCTCTACTAGACTCTCTGTCTATAGCATAAATCCCTGAGAGTCCTAACACCTAGAACTTAGAGATCATATCACATGACGAAATGTCACCAAAAAATCCCTGCAATAAAACTGGAGGCACAACGAAAAGGCGCACTTTATTTGCCTCGTCAGTGCAGGATACACTGAGCTGCTCATTCTCAGAAATGCATGTATTCTGTTTGGTCCTCCTGCTCTACACTTCTATAATCAAGTAATATCAAATAGTACGATAAATGGCCTCTCTCAATGAACAGTAAATAAAATGATCACTCAGCAAATTGGTTAACCATTTTAGACAACAATCATGAAAGGTATATATATATATATATATATGTGTGTGTGTGTGTGTGTGTATTTATATACAAATACATACATACATATATATATATATATATATATATATATATATATATATATATATATGTATGTATGTATGTATGTATATTGTTACAAAAATCTCGATCCATTGATCTTCTTAGGTGAAAACAGACCAACATGGGTGTTAATGACACGTTATTCATATATATATTCAGGACAAGATGAAAACAAGGATAGCAAAACCTGGACCGGATAACAGTAAAATCAGAAAATACAGCCCTTACATAGATAAGCGAAACAATAAGAAGAAATACAGGACTTGTACAATTGTAAAACAGGGTTTGTAATGTTAATCACATAGTACCTCCTACAACGCAATTCTCCCCATCATTCTACTTCGCACTATGGACAACCTCCAATATAATATTTCGCTGAGACTCCGATAGCTTCGGTAGATACTAGCGGCTTCACCGCAGATTCATGCCACTTCTTGGAGGATTGGCTCAACCACATTTGATTCCTTGGCTCTGCCAATTCCCAACATATTCCATCAGGCTTTATGCTTCTCCATATTTATAGCTGTTCAATACAGACTGGATGTCACCAGGCAAATTCAATCTACAACTTTCGCCTCAAACAAAATATCGAAATCGATTTCTGTATTTAAGAGAACCACTATTTTGTCACAAAGATATCAAAGTTTCTTACCAATTCGCCAAAATGATCTCCAAAATCTTTGCCAAGTTTAAGCGGTCATTGATTAAGCTATTCTTGGTATTCGATGAACACTTTGTAAATATATCTGCTCCTTTATAAGAGTAACGTAACAGGGGTTACAGGTTCGCAGTAATAAGTGTATGAATATCATACAAGGTGTTTCGAAACTCAGGAGCAAAAATTTAAGAGGTGATAGAAAATATTTAAACAAGCAAATTTTACCATGCAAAGCATACTGAAGAGCAAGGAGTAAGCCGCTAGCACTACAATGGAAAGCAGAAAGTGTGAGCGTTTTTACACATAGTCATTCCTGCCGTGGATTTCAGGATGCATGATAGTCGAACCTTAAATGATGAAGAAGACAGAAGTCTGAAGAATAATGAATAAAAATTCAGTTTCTGTCTCTTTTATTTTTAGTAATAATTAAGACTTTACGATACTGGGGATAATAATTAAAAATTTTCGATATTGTGCTTTACTTCAATCTATGGCTTCCTGAAATCAAATCGATTAATAGTCATTGTTGAATTTTAAATTATTATGTACATAAGGTTCAAATAATATGAAGAATAAATTTAATTGATATATATCAGTTATCGTACCAATGATTATAACTTTAAAACTACTATATAGTTAAGTACGAAAATGTAAGCTCAGTTGTTACCAATGTCTAATTTATAAATCTTTTGATCAGAGTAGAGTACTTAACTAGGGATACGTTCGTTAACATTTAGTGCTTCTAATGAACGTAATCATTAGTTTTCGAGATAACCTTAATGAGTAAATTGCAACTGTGTTTCATCTTGACAATTTAATACTTTACAGATAATACTTCAACCTATAGTTAGTTTAAGTTTAGAATAGTGGAAACCATTTCAGCGAAAATTACGTTTGACTGTAAAAGCCGTTGTGTAACTATTTATAGTAAGGATTGAGTTAAGAGTACCACCATATTTTCTATAGTTTATTTTTTCACAGAAGTAACCTGACAGGTTTGTTTTTTACATCTAATAAAATCAGTGAATCTTAATTGACCATATTGTTAATTTTTCATTCGGATCATTCAGTAATCCCACTTAATTTATTTCATTTTTGCACAATTTAGTGTCATATTTTCATTTTTATAGCACTCTCTCATCTTATACAAACGAATTATCGGCAGACCTTTGAAAATAATTTGTGGAATGAAAATACTGATGACATAAATTTATCAGTTTACAAACATATATGCCATTCAAAATAAAAATTCACAAATTAATTCACACATGGTATGAAATGTTATGAATACATAGTGGTATAATTAATGTACTTCAACAAGAATTTACGCTATTCACATATGCAGAATTATTCTTAAGATTTCAGTAAGTAAAGAAACATTTTTTCTAATTAAAGATTTAAATTAAACTGTTTCTCTCTCTCTCTCTCTCTCTCTCTCTATATATATATATATATATATATTTATATATAAGTTTATCACATTAATAACAATATTACTTGTAGAATAGTAGAAGAATACCATATTCTGTTAATTATTGACAATTGAACTTACAGACACATCTATCATTACTTTTATTTCGCAATTTTATTATTATCCTTAAAACATTTTCCCATTATTTAAATAAAATTTTGTATTTGAATAAGTGTGAAGTAAAAGACTTTTTTTTTTCAATGGAAAAAAAATTCTTAAGAGTTATGCATCTAAATTTTATGTACCATTTTTTCACACATGATGGGTGAAATTAGCATCATAATGATAAAGATTGAAGTTTACTGGGTGAAGAATAACTCTTGCCGATAAAATAAATTGGAGACGAATTGCGAATCTCTTTTCTACAGTAAAGTCAAAATATAGCAATCCGTTCAAATCTAGATTTCAAAAATCTTAATTTGGATTAATTTCATTTTTTTTTGTTTCAGTAAATAGTGCTTAGCTATAAAAAATAAAGAAAAAAAAAATTTGGAACATTTTAGTAGACAAACAGGAAAAAATAACTCTGCTAAGCCACAGAACTTGAAAATAATAATTAAAAAAACAAATTCTTTATTATAAAAAATGAATAAAAAATATACTGTAAGAATAGTGTTGAAACACCAATGTTATTAAAAAAAGGTTTTTTTTTAAACATAATTTTTTCAAATAGATTTTAGATGCTTAAGTGTAATTTGAAGTACATTAAGAACACTAGTTTGAAAATTTCTTAGTGATATGCAAGATTCTTGCTTCAGAATTCTAGAAAAGAGGACTGAAGGAAATACTCTATCATATTTTTATTATGGATATTCATTTCATATAATAACAATCCATTTACTGTTATTAGAGCTTTTATGTCTATTTACATATAGTTAAGAGTTACCAAATGAATCGGTGCTTATACGGAGAAGGGAATAAAATCAGAAATAGGGAGAAAAATATTCATTATTTTATATAAATTTTTAACTGCACAACTAGAGAGCGAATTTTTATTTATCCTTTTCGCTTTCGCTTAAGAATACATCTTAAGCATGTTACACTATGGTTTATATGTATTTATGGTCTTTTGTTATATTTATAGATTGTTTTGGAGATGAATGTATTCATTTCTTTATTGTAAAAGGAAATATATTAAAATATTTTACCAAAACTTTAATAAAGTTTTATTCTAAAATATGAAACCATATGAAATATACCCATATGATAAAATGAATATTCCGTCTAGGGTATACATATAAGGTGTGGCTATTAAACAACGAGACTGACACTGTAAACCATTTTATTTTGATGTCATACATATTGACTTATTATCACCTTTAATATACACCCCCTTTCTATCCCTACAACACTCTATATTTATCTTCTATTTTTCGAAATATTGCTGTAAGTCTTCTGTCACTTTCTTCTGGAAGTGTGACGCTTTCCCTTCCACAGCTTCAGTGACTCAAATATTATTCTTTTTAATGCAGATTTCACCTAATGACACAGATTGAAGTCTCATGTCTCAAGATCCCGTGAATTGTGGTGTATAGTCCAAACACTGTGATTTTGTACTTAGCTAGAAACCATTGGCACACAACGTAGAATGAAGCTCCTCGTGATCTTGGTGGAAAAAATTGATTCACTGATACTTTGTCGATTCCTAAAAACTCAGCTATCGCACGAATACTTAACCGACGGTCAGATCAAACCAGATTACCAATTTAAATCGACATTGTGACCTGTTTTAGACGTGGGAGGGTTACCAGAGCTTGAGTCATCTTCAACGTTTATCGTCCATCTTGAAAACACTTAAACAACTCAAAAACACGAACACGTGATAAAAATCAATTGCCATACATATTTTTAATAAATTATAATTTTCAGTAACGGTATTTCTAAATTTCATATGACATTTCACAATACTTCGTTTCTTACTTATAATTTTTCTGCCGAAACAAAAATGTATTAGGTAAGTTAAAATGTGCTGCCTGTTTATCAAGTGAACGAAAAAAACACAAATTTCATACATTTAATAATATTTATTTTACAATATAATTTCCATCGTTAATAGATTTTGTATAGAAACATTCCTGAGGGGATCTCGTGAGAAAAGTGAGAAACAATTGCTTGATCGAATCGTCATAGGCACATCTCTGCTTGCTCGGACGAAAACAAACCATTTTAAACCAGATAATACCTGGTGCTGAACAACGGATAAGTTTCGAAAACATCGTAAAGAAAAGAGCATACTTGTGGGATGGACTATCTATCCTCTCCACCTCTAAATTGATATTGAGCCTGAATAAAAGAATGCTGTATTTATGGTGGGATATCCAAGAAATTATATATTTCAAACTATTGAAACGTAATAACGAGCCCAATTAGGACAGATATTATCAATAAAATGATGATTTAAGCAAAGCGTGTAAAGAAAAGAGGCCGGTGATGTTCAATATGAAGCATATTATATTGCATCATGAAATTGCCATCCCCGTATGCTGCTTTGGCGATTAATCAAAAAAATCTCAAAGTTACGCTGGCAATTTCTGTTGCATCCAATATGCTCCTCTAATCATTATTTGCTTATTTCGCTGTAAAAGACTTTAAAAAAATAATTCAAAACTACAGCATACTTCAACCTAGCACTATTTTAGTTTGTCACCTCTTAAGACAAGGTATTTTTCAAAAATAGAATTTTCAAATTATCATCATACAACACGCTAGTTATTCATAAATAACAACTCAAAATATGTCGTGCAATAAATATTACTAAATGTATCAAAGTTGTATTATTTTCTTCCACTTTAGACAAACTGACTAAAATTTCCGGTCCATGTGTATATTAATATAAACATCGTCAAATATAAAGAATTGAGATACATAATCTAAGGACATACTTGCTACTGGATTATGAGTTTCAATTGTAAACAATTCGTTAAGAGAAATACATTTGTTCCGTTAATAATTTTATCAATAATTTTGCTTCTTAAAATACAATGTTTTAAAAAAGATATAAAATATTATTTTTATGAATATTATAAAATAAAATATAATGTTATTTACTCTATATTTACAAAATATTAAATTGTATAGCTATATGAAATATAATATATAGTTGTGAGTATTTTAATTATTATTTACATATTAATTAATGTTTTTGTATTTTAAATACTCGCTTTACAATCAATGTTTATAATTGTATTAAGTTTACTTTAATTTAGAAATAATATTATTTTTGAAGCTTAAATTTTACATTTCATTTTACTAAGTCCTGGATTTCTTATAGATTTATGTACATATTAGTTATATATATATAATATATATATATATATATATATATATATAAATTAAATCAAAAATAAAAAGGCTTTATTAGAAAGTTTATTAAAAACATTCTCTTCAATCCGCAATTGTAACTACAATAGCCTAATAGTCATGGTAGCGGATTCGTCGCCAGCGGCTTTAGTTGAGTCATGGGTTAGGGGCTTGATGCCAATAGAGACCCGCCGAGTAGTTGAGGTTGTTGTACGTTACATATGTCGAAGCTTAAATTCATCCCGAGAAATAATGTGGAAGTTCGGAGAGGAAAGTTCTAGCTCAGGTGACATAAGAGGTCCAAGATTACGAGGTTCAATACCAATAGCCCTTGATATCTCGTCAAATGAGTGAAACGTTTCTCAATAGATTTTGTAATAAATTAGTCTACTCTTCATCTATATCGACATCATCTTTCTGTCCTGATACATTGATTGATTGTGTTCATTTTTATTTCTATTGATTCTTAAACATCATTTTGAAAATCTTGTTAATCTTGCCAATGTTAACGACTTCATCACTTCAACGATCAGGCGCATATTATAGTCATCGATAGTGGCAATGAATTTCCTGGTGAATATTCCCTTAATAAAAGAGTATGAAGAACTTAATTTAAAATATGGAAATAGGTTTTATAAGGGAAAGTATGTAGATTTTCCATAGCTGGTAATTTTAGATTCCATAACGTGCGTTTTATTTTAATAGAATTTTTGGCTTCAAAAATATTTTATATAAGAGTAAATGTCTAAATTGCTTAAAAATTAATTAATTAAAAAGTTATTTGAAATCGTTTTTTTCCCTTCCATTAATGGTAAAGCTGTGAAAACTTTAGCACTATTTCTTTAAAAAACGAGAAGAGAAATGAAGGAATAAAGAGAAAGGGTTCCGATTTATAATATTATGAAGATGAAAAAAAATAGTGAAGAAATATTGAACAATGTCATTGATTTTAGACTTATGGCACCACTTATAATAAGAAATTCAGAAACAGATCAACTCCGGTACTTTATCTGCGGAAAAAATCGTATTACTAATTGTGAATAGTTCTGAACTATTTTTCAGCATTCTACTTAATGCGAATCTACTTTTACGGAAATTATATAATAAAAATATTAACCTATAGATTTTTTAAATTCTAGTAGAAAGTAACTAATGGATATGTTTCTATGATTTTTATTTGTGATATCTTTGATTGAGTATCTTTTACCTCAATTGTTGCATTTTTTGCTTTTTTTCTCATTTATATATATATATATATATATATATATATATATACATATGTGTGTGTATGTGAGTGGGTGTGTGCGTGCGTGGGTGTGTGGGGCTGATATAATATTTTTGTGTGAATAAAAAGCAAAATGAGCTTAAATTTGTTAATTTTTTTTTTATTTTGTTTCTGTTAGGAATTTTATTATCTTTTAATTTATGTATTGTAAATATTTTAATATATAATAGAATTAATTTCATTTGAACAAATTAGAAGACCTACGATGTTTAACTATGCACTTATACAACTTTAGTTCAAGAAATAAATATTTTAACTCAACATTTTATAGTAACTTTAATGAAATGAAAAATTAAAAGACATAATGTTTTCCTCCTTTTGGTTTTTAAAATTTGCAATTAAAATGAATTCAAAATCTTCGTTTATAATGATGATGTTGTTTGTCAGTATGTTTAGCAAAGTGATTCCTCTTACTGTAAAAACATAAATTTATAAATTCATATTTTCATAACATTCACTTACTTTAGATGTATCTTAGTCTTTTTAAAATAATGTTTCTAACTTCCCCAAATGTATAATTAATTTTTAAATTGATTGGAAGGTTTAATATATTATTGAATTAAATTATGGTATTTTCACAGTTTTATTAACTCATAAAATGGCTAAAGGTAATAACATCTGTTTTATTCAAGATTTAAGTTTTTTATTTTATTTTATTATTTGCTCTCTAATGGTTAAATCGTATCCCGTTTGGAACATATATTTAAGTCATATGTTGTGTTATACACAAAATTATGTTAGAAATAATTAAATCAATTATAAGCGATTTAATCTACTTGTTTATTGAAAACTATGATCTAAATTTGACTTAGAATATTAATTACTTATAAACACGGGAGATCTTAAAAATTTCTTCAGTTTCTATGAGTCTTCTTGATATACATTCTTGATATATATCACACCTTCTTTAACTAAACAAGTGGATAATACTAACTCCTAAGCACTTAAAAAGATTTGCTTAATAATTATGGGGGTTTAATTATAATTCTTTAGGAAACTTGATTTTGTAAGTAGAATTTTATTTTAAGAATATACCATTTATGTGTAATTTTGGGCTTTGCTTCAGAACTGACTTTAATAATTTGTTTTTTAAATGAAATAAATGATCTGTTATTAGATCTTCTCGTAACAAAAATGATTTTAACTTAAATTTATTTTATTATAAAAATTAATTTTATTGTTCAATTTCCATGTTAAAAAGTTATTTTTATTTTTCATTATTAGAAACGATCTTCAAAAGAAAAATTATTTATTTTTCTCAATCATATTAACTTACATTTATTTACTCTTTATCATCAAAATCTCGATTTCTAGTTTATACCACGAATAGCTTTCCTAAAAATAAGGCTAGGCATCATTCCAATTCTATACAATATATCAGTTTTAATCTAAAAATTCTCAAAAGAAAACACATATATATTTTATAGAGAGGAAATCATATCTGTGTTTATTTTTAGATTCTTTGTAAAATATTTACTACTTCACATTAATATTTTAAACGAAGATGAGAGAAACAGAAATAAAGGAAAGTAAGATATTTTTCTTACCTTATTTTTTGGAAATAATACTGTAGAAAAAGTAAGGAAAGCCTAAGATATATCAAATAAGCTTGACTTTCATAGGAATTGTTCGAAAGCTTTTCTAATAACGCAATATCACAGAATTGAATAAAAAACGAAAGAAAAATATGTATTAAAATAAATTATAAGTCTCTAAAAATTATGATAGTAAAAATTGATTTTATAATATTTAATTGTATTCATAACATAACATAATTATATTCATGAAAGCATTTAAATATTTGAATATAATAATTATATGACAGTTATATCTGAATAAACATTGAAACATTTATATGATACTACAAATTAATAGCAAATTAGTAAAAATTATCTGCTAAAATAAAAAAAAAATGACTGATAGTATTCATCATTTAAGATTAAGTGTGATGAAATGAATTTTTAAGAGTTCAATTTTCTTAGAATTCAACTAAAGTAAAGAACTAAAAGGTACTTTAGCACTTTTATGCCTTATTTCTGTTAATACAACTAATAGAGAATAGAATTCCACATTTTTTACTATTATCTGATTGAAATTACAATGAGGTATTAAAGAAGTTTTCATTAAAATTTAATTTTAGGAAGTTCACTCAATGGAGGGAAATAGACGAAGAAGATTTATTTTTTCTCCAAAGGCTAGTTTTTGAATTAAATGTATTGTTTTGGTCTTAAATTGAAGTTTAATTTGCCGGCAACAGAATATTGTAACCTAACTGATAGCATTCCTTTATTGCTTAATTTTTTGAGGAGATGATGTCTCTGATAACATTATAGAATCTATTAAGCACTGGTATGGAGAAAAGGTAGCTAGAACATTTGTTGTTGAAAGACGTTTTATTTGAATGATTTCTAAGAAAAGTCAAAATTTTCTAAAAGAAATACACAAATTATACTTGAAATAAAATATATATATATATATAAATATAAAATATATATAAAATATATATAAATATATATAAAAGTGAATTACTTTGATGAACCATTCAGTAATTTCTCCATGTATTACAACTTTAACTACTTCAAAAATGAAAAATATATGAATTTCCTTCTCGTTTTATTTTAATTATGAAAATCATAAATTCAGAAAACAATTTTAATCACACACGTAAAAATGTTTTAAAATATTTAAATAGTATTAAATTAGAAAATTTGTTCTAATTGTAACCTCCGATGACAGTGGTAGTGGCTGTAGTCTAGTGATTATGATCGTGAATTCGCGGCCACGATAATTCTTGTGGAATCATAACATAGATTACTGATACCACCAGATTAATTGTGGAGCGAAACTTATGCGGTCTAAGATGGAAACTTCAGGAGAAAGTTGTCTGTTCAGGTGGCGTTTATGTCACTTGACTGAGGTTCAAAATTACAAGGTTCGTCACCCGTGGCCCACGTATTATTCCCAAGTGTGACATTAATAAATAATCAATAGATTAAATTTCTCTCTCAAAATACAATGATTACATTTTAAAAGCTCTTATTAAAGTCATTTACCAAATAATATGCACTATAAAAATTATTGCCTCTGTTAGTAGTTTATTCAACGATAGTTCAACGAACAAAAAAATTTGAGCATCGAATATATTTCAATTTGTAAAACACTTGATTTGGTTTAAGGGAAAGAAGCACTATATGTTCACTGTATGTTTATATATATATATATATATATATATATATATACATCCTAATTGAAGTTTTTGTAATTTGAATTGCATCAAATTGAAATTTCTTCCTAATCACAATTAAACATGATTGAGTAAACTGGATTTAAAACAAGGAAGAGTAGGAATTCAATTAAATATAGTGATTTATAAGTGAAATTGAGCTGAAAGGAAAAAAGAATGAAGATAGAGGATGACAACAATCGGATAGATATTTGTAAATTGAATTGAATCATCGTAATCAATAATTTATGTTACAAGTGAATCTTCAAGAAACTTAAAGTGTTTGAATTGGAATATGTGATTTGTTAAGCTAAAATATTATTACTAGATTATAAACTAAGATGAATTAATTCAAAAGGGATACGAGAGATAGCAACCTGAAGTATTCTATGTTGCAAGTTAATGAACTAATTTGTCCTGCTCCTGCGTATCTTCAATTGGAGTTACGAATTTATAGACTATTTAATTTGACTTTAACATGGCTGTAGAATTAAATAACGAAAGGAATATGTTACAACATAACATCATGTTTTAAAACTTTCAATGAAATGGATTTTTATAAACACTTAAATTTACTATTCTTACAATTTTAAATTCAACATTTGTTGTCTGAAAATATTTAGCCTTATATTAAAAAAAGTTTCAGAAATACATTGAGATGAAATGTATCTCTGTGCAATCAGATATAGACTTATATTCTCAAGTGAAGAATATCTATCTCTGCTTTAAAAAAATAACGAAAGCTTATTTAAATATTTAAGCAGTAAAGAACATATTAAGCTAAAATCTACACATAGTTTCCATATGAATATATTTATTGATTTAAATGTCACCTCTTAACAGCGTAAAAAGGATAATATATATAAGAAACATGAAAAAAGTAAGTCGATAATTTTTATGATAAAATTCTATTACTTATGATTGGTTTTACTCTTATATTTAACAGAATTACTTACCTTTTAAACAACGTAATATTTAATAAAAAAAGAAAATTTAAAGTTTTTTGATTCTTCTTGCTGCCTTGAACAGATATTTAACCTGGTAATGAAAACGTTATTTCAATTTAGTAAAATTATAGAGAACTGCACTAACTAAGCTTATTGTATTCATCATATCTCATACTAAACCTCCAGTCTATCTCAATGCAATTATAAAGAACAAATGATGATCTTCAGTTTCAGTTTATCACCAAAATGAGGAGTGTTATTTCTCCTCTAAGTGGGACTCAACATTCTATTCAGCATGTCATTTTTGTAACAGAGGCTACTCATATATATCCGAAAGTTATCGTATTAATACCTGAGCAATAAGAAATTAATGAGGAATTTAAGTTATTGTTGCCTTAAATATCCATAACTTTAGTTATGACAGATTACACAACATCAAAAAACATGGCCAAAGGAAATTTAATGAATCGAGCAAAATTTATATATATATATATATATATATATATCTTCATTAATATATTAATACAGAGAAATTAACTTAATATATAGTTAACTTAATATAACTTAATTATATAAAAAGTTAAAAGCCATGGTTATTAGTACCAACATTTGCCAAATACAACCCTCCAATAAATAATTAAACAGACATCCTTCTCCTAAAAAAAGGGATTTTTGCGGTGACTTCAAGGTCAATAAATTGAAACTTTATTGCTAGACATGTTTCCTCTGGGTGTTTATATAACCCAAGTAGTAATAATTTCTAATGTTCCCAAGATTAATATAATGTTTCGTTCTTACATTTATTTAATATATCCATTCGCATCAGGCAGAAAAAGTTTCAATGAAAATAATAAACTGGTGTTTAATATAGGATTTACTCTAAACCAAGGTGTAGGGGGTACACTTTATACAAAAATAAAATTAATTATGTATTAATAAAGAGTGTTTTATATTGACTTAAATATCTAATGAGTCAATTTAACTAAATGTTCCGAGTAATGTACGGATTGCTTATATTCTCACCACCGGACCGGTTTAAGAAGCGCTTCAACTGACTGATTCCAACTTTTTAAAGAAAATGAGGTATGGATACAGAAGAGCTATTATAACATTTGTTATAGCTGTAATTATATATATATATATATATAATCCATATTATCAAAATAAATATTGTTTATTACTCTTTCAGATACACTTAATAAGCATCTGAGTTCGATTGACAGAACCTAAGCAATACATTTTCCACAGCGAGCACACAATTAATAAGAAAGCAGATGAAGAGCAACACAAAGAACGGCCAAAGTCGGCTTTTATACTCGAGAGAAACCAAAGTCCCCGAAATTCTGTAACACAGCAAAAAAAGGGTGGATCGATACAATATAGGGATATATATATAATGTTGTTTAAATGAAAATGGATTCCAATAGATATGGTAAAGTGGGTTTTTTTTCTTACTTCGAAAATTCCTTGCTTTGGAGGATTAAAAATGATCATATACTTGTTTTTTTATTAATAGGTGACTAAGATACTTCGTATTATTGAGTGTCTTTAATTTTTGATCAGTTGTGTTGATAACACTTTGAGAATCTTATTTGTAATTCCACTGTAGAATATTACAGTAAGTCAAACTGATTACTAAAATTTAAGATTTTAGAATACACATATGGAAAGAGGAGGAAAATTCTTACAAATTAAGTTGTTTTTAGTTAAAATAAATCACTCATGGCAAAAAGTATACATTCCAAAAATAGTCAAAAAGCTCAAAATAAAAGTGTTGTTTATGAGAAAATAATGTAAAATGTTTTGAGTAAACATATTTTTGCATAAATTCATTTCTTAATTTTTAAGTATTGTTTTGTCATAAACTCTACTTTTTTTTATCTTCGTTTTTTTATTTTAATTCAGTTTCTTTTAATTCTTTTATTATTTTTCTACCATTATGCAACTTATATATATGAATTAATAAATAATTGTTAGACCCAAAATATTGAAATGTTGAATTACCCGATTAGAAACTACATATTTGTTCTAAATGATGATGACATTGTTGCTTTTAGAATACTAACAAAATAAATAAAAAAAAATTATTAATAATAAATCGCGAGTTTTATGAAATTTAACAGCAATTAACAGTAAGCTATTCTAACTAACTTATACAAACGATACACTGGTTAACTATCATGATCAATTGCAGTTCTTCAAATATTGAAAACACTACTCGCACATAAATCCGTATTGAATGGGCAAATTTTATAAAAGTGTTCTTGTGAAAAATGGATCTTATCCCAAATATACTCAGTTTAATAAGATACGTCTATCTGCACTTTACCACTGCGAGAACTGAGGACTTAAAAAAATTCCTAGAAAAATAAGTAAAGAGAATCTGGGATGGAAGGGTGATTTGTTCGATTGCGCATAAAATCGCGGGAGCCCTATTTTATGGCGTGGAAGACTTCTGCACAATTACGACCTCCTACTCTCTTTTGGGAAATGGAGTAGTAGAAGTTTCAGTAACAGTAGAAGTTTTTCCTTCTAACGACAAAAGTTAAGATTTTTCTTTAAAAAATCCCTTCATTTCTTATATGTTTAAGGAAGAGCTGAATGCGAATGAGATATTTGGAAGATAAGTTTTTGACATAGAGTTTAAAGAGAGTCGATTGTGAGAGGAATCTCATTTTTTATTTCTCCCCAAATTTCGAAAAGAAGGAACTTAGTTGAAGATTTTTCTCTTGGCAGCTTCAATTTTTGTGATCTAATGATGTGATTATAGCAATTGATTTGCAAAAGAGAAACAAAATAGTAAATTAAACTAGGATTTCTTTAAATCGATGTTTGTTTTTGAATAAAGAAACATTTTATAAGTTTGAAATTCTACATATCATGTTGCTATTGTGTATTACATGCATTTGTATTGGAAGGAATATAGAGATTAATTATACGTTAAAGACTATCTACCATAGTACAGCTGTTAAAAAATGGAGCTGTAAATAATTTTTCGAATTTTTATTATCACAGTTAGACTAAATTAATATCATTCTCAATGAACATAAGCGAATTATTAATGATAATTAATTAATCTTCTGAATTGTTAGGACTTGAAAATGTGAAATGAATGTCTCAAACATTCTTACTTAATACTTTTCAAAGTGTTTTGCACTAAACAATAATTTTTTCTTCCTATTCTGAAATCACACACATAAAATGAAGAAAAAAAATTAATATTATTATGAGAGCTAATGGAATATTCAAGATCAAACGTACAATTAGATATCTCTAAGAGTTAGGTATCCCTATTCTAGTTTATAATTTCTAATTATAGAACTATTCATCATGCGATGCTTAGAAGCAATAGAAAAAAACCCCATTTGAATGATTTGCAAAAATAAAAATAATTATTCCCAAATATCTCAACACTAATAATCAGATTTGAATTAATTTTTGCACATAAGTGTTTGATACCATTATGTAAGTAGGTTTTCTGAAAATTCTAACGCTTTACGAAAAAGAAATATTTTTGAAAATTTATTCAGCGTATTAGATGAATTTTAATTTTGATTTGAAATTAGAAGAATTTAGAAGTTTATTAATTCATCCATTAACATCTTAATTTACGAAGTATTTATATCACCATGGATTTTAAGTATGCATTAAGAAGGAATTAAAATGTTTGAGCAAATTAAAATATCAATATGGATGTTAATAAAACGTACAAATGTGTGTGTTGCTTCAAAAACTCTTATACTTTTTTCAATAACTAAAAAAAGAATTTAAAATGCCTCAGATTCTAAATATGACAATACTATTATTATATTTTGAAGTTGATAAGAATTCAAGAATTTAGATGTTAATACAAATAAAAGTGAGAAATTTTATTCCAGATTTTTAACATTTCAGAATGTCTAAGTTAATTAGTTTACTGAAGAACATTGGTTAGATTTCAACTATCTCATCATCCGATTTTTCAGGATACAGTGTTACACAACCCTCATTTCTAACCAAATCATATCATAAATACCTTACAAGTCAAGCTCTAGTCAATTTTTCTGTCTATCTTCCTTTTTAGAGTAGGTGATTTCTTTTCCAGTCACGTCTCCATGCAATTTTTGCCATTCAACAAATCGTCTTCTGAGCCTTCCAACCATTATTTTTCTCAATTACATTCAGCCAGATTGTGACTGTATCTCCAGAGAGGGCTCAACTGAAATGCTTTCAGAAGCAGATGGGAAAAATAACTTTATTACCAACAACAAATAACCACAATAATAAATAGTAAAAGAAGTATGCTACTGAAAAAAAAATACAGATTCTGACACTTTTCCTGTCATATAAACTAAATTACTCGATCTGACATTACGGAGAATTCAAAAAGAAAAATGGGGAAAGAAAAAGTGGCGGGCTTTCCTACAGCGGCAAAAGTATGACAAAGTGCACTAAAATAATCTAAGTATACAACAGAACGACAGTCAGAAGGTTATTTCTGTTCTTATTGAAGGAGTTTTAGAAATAGAAGAATAAAAATATATCAGAGATTGAATTGCTTGGTTTCAACTTCTATGGATATTAATCATCATTTGGAAAGAGGTGATATATTGAGAGTAGGGATTTTTGATTAAATTGAATGTCACACGACTTTAAAAAAAAAAAAATCGAAATAAATTTAACGGGGTTATTATTTTTTTTGGTGTCTCAGAGAGGAGAAGAAAGGGAGAAAAATACACAGTTTCCCCCAACTTGTTTAGTTAGCTTTATGCATTTATGCTTTAGAGAGAAATTTATAATATCCAATTTAACTTTAAAAAGCCTTAGAAGTACTTTACAAAATCTGTAGAAACAATAGTTAAACTACATTAGGAAGAATGCCCACTTGTATTCAGTATAATTTGCAAGACTATCAAATGTGTATAATTGAGATTAGGTTTTTAGCAAAATAAATAATTTCTTATAAAATGACTCATATATATATATATATATATATATAAAATCTAATTAATGCTACGCTTTCAAAGAAATAATAGTACAATTAGAATATAAAGACTAAATTTATTTTTATAAATTATTTACATTAATACATATATATTTGTGTTAGGAAGAAATAAAATTATGTGTTTATCATTTCTAGTACATTGGTGTTTAAAATTGAAAGAAGTAACACGATACGGAGTGGATAGTTGACGAAGTGGGATTTCACGATAATTATTAAACGGTAGGTAAATTAAATGCTTCTAAGAAAGATGCAAATGTTTCTTATCAGTTTTAGAAGTGAGCAAAGGAGTGTCAAATTTTTCTCTATGTTAATACACCATAGTGACTTAAGAAGTGATGTTTTTTGCTAAATTTGGGATAAATCACTCTCTATAAATAGAAAACGGTTTAAATTAGTAACTGCTAACAAAAGTATAATGAATAAGAAGATGAATGATCGAGAGATTTGAAAAAGGGAAATCTCAAGGGTAGAAAAAAAGGGACTTTATTGACCAGTGTTGAGTTAAACTTTTGAAGACGGTTGAATAGCACCGGGAATGAAAACAGAATGTTCTAGATAGATTTACCAAGAGTGACGACGACTAGTAAAGTTCGATTGCTGTTCATTTCAATGAGGCGTTACAGGAATGTTAAAACTTCTGATTTGCTTCGTGAACTTCATGCGTCACAAGTTTCAAGGTTTTCCCAAATGCTGCATGAGAAAGGTATGTTTGGAATACCTGATGTGATCATTCCGCTCACTTCTGTGAACAGAGGAACACTTTTAGCTTGATGCTGAGAGTCTAACCAAGAGTTTCATCTAGAGGAATCCTGTGATCCTGAAGAGGTATTCTAATCTCCAAGAAATGACGGATGTAACACATCGATCAATAACTCCCGAAACTAACCCATAACATATGGCGCTCGTAGTAAACCAGTAACCAGGTCTTTCTAGAGTACTAACCTTTGCTTGAAGCGAGTCAAAATTTTAAGTCGATCGGACCAGGAAAAAGGTTTTTTGAAGTGAAGTGAAAAAGGTTTTTTCCAAGTGAGTGCCGCGATTGCTTTCGATGGAACAAAAACAGCAACGAGTCGATGATTCAGAAAGCTGTTTATCGCTATTTACTCGCAACAAAAAAGATTTCTTGCGAAAAAAAAAAAAAAAAGAAAAAAAAGAGAAAAAAATTGGGGGAAAAAAAAAATTGGAAAAGCGTTGGAACGATTGTATCACCCTAAAAGGTGTTATGTTGATGGATAAAAAAAAATTTTGCAAAAAAAATGTTGTTTTCAATGTTAGACTCGGGAGTTATTGATCGATGTGTTATTAGTTTATGTTTGATAATCTGGGCAGGTATGATGTTCGATAGGGGCACATATCTCAATATCTTTTATATAGCTACTGTGACATCTGGGAGATGTAAATATGAAATCTTGTAGCTATACATTTAGGTTTATTTTAAGGGAGCAGTGTACCTTGATTTCATTTTTATGTACAGCAATACTCATCCACTTAGGATTCATTAGGCTTGCAAAATTCAGGTAAATGAGGATATTAGGCAGGATGACTGACCAGCCAGATCTCCAAATCTTAAGCTCATGGAGCCCATTTGGAGTGCTCTTGGGACAGTAACTTACGTTCCTTCTCCCAGAAGCATCCGCAATCCGAAAATAGCTTTGATGTAAGAAGGAGACCGACTGCCACATGGATTAGTGAATAGTGCCATTTTTCGATATAACTGTAAAAACGGGCCTTATTCCCTATTAACTCAGGCCTTTGCTCGTTTTTATAAGCTATTTTACATACCTTCATGTTTCTGAGCTTAGTACCCATGATCATTTATTAGTACTAGTAATTGTTTTATGGTAGTTTTTGCATTACATTATGTTAATACTTAATTTCCTTAATTTATGTGGTGAACTTCTAGAGATAATCAACCCAAAGTAAAAAAAAAATCTTAATTTTAAACATCAATGTAGTGAAATATTTAATCTATTATGAACGTAATTTAGTTATCTCTGAGCAACAATATCACTTTTGTCTAGTTGCAATGAGAAATGCTAAAGTTATTAAGCATTTTTATTTTTTGAGACTGCAGTAATATATTATTAATAACAGAAGATAAGAATTATGAGAAGGCTGAAATTATCACTCCGTAAACTCACCGTAAGCATATAAACAAATAAACATTTGAAAGGGATTAAATGTAACAAAAGTAACTGCTGAAGACAGCTAAAAAGACGAAATTTGAAATCGGTGTGAGAAGGTGGATGTCAAGGCTGAAGTTTATTCTTAAATGTCCGATCAAACGGACTTAAATTTATTACTTTACACTTGTACAGTCACATTCCAATTCACTTCTTCATAACTGCTGGCTCTCAATCACGGTTGTCAGGAAGAAATAATCGTAAGACGCCGTAAACATACAGAAATAATCTAAACATATCGTCATAGGAAATTCTTTAAATGTTTGAAAAACTATTTCCTTTCTTTCAACGAAAAATTATAGATTATTATGAAACAATTTTAACGAAAAAATTACGAAATATTCTGCACCATATATGTGGCATATTTGTTCGGTATTTATATTCGAAAGATAAGAATCTTGGAAAAGAAGGCTCTAAATTTCAGTCGTCCATTCAACAAATTTCTATAGTTTTGAGAAATTTCTTTTAAATTTGAAATTCTTGCGTAAACATTTCGAAACATTTCGCATGTTAGAATCTCCCCAACTTCCATGGATATTATTGATCGTTCAATTTTAAATGGTTTTAATAAATAATAATGAAAAAGGTTGTCTTTTTGCTACTGAATTGTGGGAGCTAATTACTGTAGAATCTTTAGTACTGTTGGCCTTTGCCAAAACAAAGTATACAGTTTTTGTGAGTTTCTATATTAATGATTACGTAATCTGAATACCTATAAAAGTTCCTAAAACTATTCTTCTTTTCAGATCATAAGCCTTCTAAGTATCCATATCAGCGAAATAATTTATAATTTATTAATAATATTTGGGGAGAGTCGGTAACATTTGTCGTTATACTAGCAATTTGTCAGTAAATATGGTGTGTGAAACCTGTGTAACGTCTTCTTGAACGACTTATTGACTCTTAGTGTTAGTATATTTAGTTTAGCTATGTCACAAGAAGTGACTAGGAATAGTTTGTCATCACAACTTTAGTTTGAACACATGGATTTGTCATGAATACTTCAGGTAAAAAAAATATTGCAAATTACATTCATTCGTCTCAAGGATTCAGTGGAAGGTCACTACGTAATAAAAGGGCTTAGCAAGTGTTGAATAACAACTTCAGTTTCAAGTTTTGATACATCATGGAAAATTTATTGGTATTTTTTTATATACAATGTGAAAACTCGTTTTTCTTTCGATTGGGTGATTCATTATTCATAACAAATTTGCTAAGGCTCATAAATAACCTTCGATTCATCTTCTGTAATACATGTAAAAATATTAAAGTAAATTTGTGAGTTAACATTTCTTAGCAACTAAGATTAATGATGAATAATTAAGTTAATAATTATTACAATAAAAACATGAAAGAATACATTTCCTGCTGCATAACTTTCTTGTGATGACACAAAATGATACTAAATTACTCAATAACATAAAGTGTCGATAGGAAGCGATGTCACGAAATGTTTATGCGACAAAAAGAGTAAAGATATACATGTCCTATTTGCTAAATAAAAGTCAAAACCATCCACATTTAATAAAATTAAAGGGTAAAAGAGGAAGAATTTCTTATAAATCACAAAAATAAAAAAAAAATATCAAATTAATTTATCTTTGTAAGGTGGAGAAAACAAAATAACTCCTGAAATAGCTGAAGCTGATTATTATTATTTGAATATGTAGATTATTAAGAAAATAAGAAAATGCAGCTAACTTTTAAGAAATTAGGGATAATTAATGAACATTAATAAAAATATCTAAAATAATGGATCAACTTTGAGACATGTTTACAGATATTCAAAATCTTTAAGTATTTTACCCCATATATAATTTAAATTTACCATTAATTTTATATTCTAATTTAATAATACAGAGAATATTTTGCAATACATAAATCTAAATCTAAACTAATCTAAACGATTACTTTGGATTACATTTTAATAAGAATTTGTGTTTGTTATTCGAATGAATTTTTATTCATTTTTTTTCTTCACATTGTCATGAAGATGCAAAGAACGGCACCGTTATTTTAAGTAAGTAGGTTTATGGCTAGAACAGAGCAACTCGCAACATCTAAGGACTGAAAACTTGCCCACAACTGGTGGGACTCAGAATTTAAATACATACAGAATGTTCGAAAAACAATTTCAATATTAAGAAAATTTAGAATTATCCAGATCTTAGACAAACAATCTATAATATTTTAAATTAAAATTTCACTCATCGGATAAAAATACCTTGACTAGGATTCGAACCCCAATAGACGATATTACGGCTCAAAAGCTCTGCCAACCTAGCAATGAAGATCGCTGATTTATGTGTTTGTGCAGCAATATCTTAAGAAATCATGGAATCTTTAGACACAACGACATATTGAGCTCAAAGCATATTAAATACGTGATTGTAATGTGTGATTTCTTATTAACGTGCCACTGAGATGCAACACGTGGGCTATTGGCAAAGTTTTTCGTAATTATGAATCGCTTTCAAATAATGAGGACGACGCCTGAGCTGGTACTTCCCACTTTTAATTTCCATCCCACAGGAGGACTTGGGACATCTACAGATTTAACGTGCATCAGCCATGCTACGTGGTAGGTCTTTAGTGGCATCTGGGCTCGAACCCATGACTCTACGCTAACTGCCAGCTGCGAGTCCACGACCATGACCATTAGTCTACTGTGGCCTTCACATTTATGTAAGTATATTTGTTGATGCAAAAAATCTCATGTAGGATTTCAGAATTAATAAATGGCAAATCAACTCAATAATTGAATTCCTTTTTAGAAAGAAACAAAAACTCTTGTTTAATGTTCCTACGACATTAGTGAGAAATTAATAATAAATCAAAAGGAATTTCTTAAATGTCATCTTGTTTTATTCTCGACAAGTAATTTATCAAAATTTTGACTCGAAGGAGAATGGAGATTGTTGATATAATTAGTAGTTTGGAACGAAGCATGTAGTTCTTTTTAAAATTCATTTTTGGTAAATGGATAATACCTAGAATAGGACTTTTTTATTTATCGTACTTTTTATTTTCATTTTTGTCTCAAGCTTCTTATAACAGCTTAATTAGCCATAAACTCAGAGACATTTAATAAGCTATGCTTATGAAAGAAAACGCCCATTAAATCATAAATACTGAAAAATTCAGGATTTGTATTTGTATAATTAGCCATTACTTTTTTATAATTTAGGAAGTTTTTAAAGGTTTAAAAACCTTTCATTACTATGCCAGTAGTTTTAATTGCACAAAAAATGCAAAAAAAAAAAGAGTCTAAATGTTCGTATGCTCCTTTTCTTCCGTTTTCGAGCTGTAAGGAATAAAATTAGTAATTATCAGCAGAAAAATGTTATTACAAGTTAAGAAAAGTTTCTTTAAAAAACGAATTGAAACAACAGGGATTCTGCAAGTTTTGTATAAGTTGGAAAAAATTAAAATGTTGATGAAGCTAAATTGTTGCATTTCTTGCTAATAATTCATTTCGAATAATAAAGGGTTTTTGGTTCTTTTTACATTCTTTATCTTGTTAAATTATTTGCAATATTTTTGCAATGGCTAAAAATAATAATTTTCTTCGAATTGGTGAAAATAATTTTGTTATTTAAAACTGTAAATGTGTACTATAAGTAATGACAAGTTATTTATCAAAAAATATCCGAACCTTAAAATCTCAACATCTTAATGCTTAAATTATAATCCTCTTTAAGTACATATTTTTAGAATAATTACGATTCTAATGAAAATAATTTTTATATTCTTTGTGATTTCTGTTATTCAAAATTATGAATCTATGAAAGTCTTAGTCTTTAATGAAATTTTATCAAGGTTAATCATTTTTTTTTATTTTGGTATTTGTCTCCATCAGTGAATATCTATCAAAGTTTGGTTAAATATTCTAAATATTTTTTAAAAATAATAATAATTAATGAAAAATATAGTAACAAAATAATACATAAATAAAAGTTCAATTACAATTTGGAGAATTCTTGAATTATTGTGAATAATTTAAAACTTGGTACTCCTATCTAAGAAGGTTAAGATTTTTAAAATTTACTTTTTGAAAATATTTACATTAATTTATATTCTGTTTTTGCTTATAATGGCGTAAAAGGATAATAATAATATTTTATAAAGCTAATGTATGACATTTTTGTATGTTAATGAATTTTGTAAAATGTGTATGTTGAAATTCTCATTGATTTTTTTTTAAATCCCCCCTGAGGCTGATTAATGGTTTTTAATGTATTTCAATTAAAATTAATTCAAATACTTTTAATTTCTAATTCGATTTATACTTTCTTAATTAAAAAATGAAAAAAAAAATCTTATGACGAGTTATTTTTGGAAAAAAAAAATATGAATAAAATCGTTATAATTAGAAATTAAATTCAGTAAATAACTTCTTTTTCAGCATTCACAGGTTAAATGGTTTATATTTAGAGGACATTGTACCATTCAGAGGCTAATGTTTCGAGATCATTTTGAGCATTTCAATCAAAGTCTGAATTTTTTCTGAAATATACAATTTAGAATTAATTAACTACATTCACGTTTTATAAAATATTTAAACTTCATTTGAGGTATATAAATAAACCTTCAACACCTATCACCTTATTTGAACTTGAGACTTTCTCAAAAATTAAATTAACATTCGACCTTTTTTAGTATTTTCTTCGACACATGACTCGCATTGTGGCAAGCAGCCGAATGGAGCCATCGGTTTTGAGGGTGACCGGTTTCAGAAGACTGCATTGTCAAGATTTCTGAGCGGTCACTTGAGCTGCTTGAAATTTAAGCAAGAGAATAAGAACTTCTTCTCCTGCAGAAATTGTAACTCTGAACAGTCCCACCTTGAACAACTGCTTTTCTCTCACGGACTTTTCTAGGGAGGACTTGACCCAGCTTGCCTATCTTGATTTTGACTTTTTGAGTGTTTTGAGGCGCATGACTGATCTAGACCAATGGCTAGATCGAAATGTATTAAAAACAGCAACAATTTTATTATTTATTTGATGTAATCCCTTTGAAGAGGTCTCTATTAAAATGTCCTTCCTCCAAATAAATTTTTATTCTCCTTTCCTTCATTACGTTTTATATCTTACATTTCTAAAACAGAAGAATTAAAAATTATTCTTTTGACTTTTTCTTTATTTACATATTCATACACCAACTCTAAAAAACATTACACTCTGCTATTAATTTCTTATTATAAAATTCTCCTAATAATATATTTATTATTTTTTAATGTATTCATCATCCGAGGGTAAGAATGCCAAACCCTCAAAATATCATATCCTTCGTCTATTACCACAGTCTCTTTCGGATTGATAAACTTTCTTATATTTTATCATTATAGATACTACGGATGTTGGCCGAAAAACTATCATTTACGTATTTTATTTCCTACGACTACATTTTAAAAGCGAAATCAAAATTTTAAATTGAATTCACAGATTTTATGTTTCAGCCAGAAGGTATGCTCCGTTCCACTCAATGGATCCAGAAGGCAGTAATTATCCAAACAAAAAAAAGTAATATTAAAAAAATCTTCTGACGACTCGCAGAGAATAAGAGTCCGTCCCAACATCATACTTGCATTCACATATTTCATTATTTTTATTATGCTTTTGTCTGCATATTCTTGCTCGAGGACCTGAAATATTTACTACTTTTAAGGTATTACTCATCTTTTGAATCATTAATTAAGCTTAATTACGGGGATTATTCAACATATTACAAAGCAAAGTATACAATGAGGGAGCTTTGATTGTGTGTCATCTTGCAATTACGTTGCGTTCAACACATTTCGAACGACCGGCGACATTTTCTTTCCAGTTTCGTCTGATTTTGCCTCTGAGCTTGTGTTTTTATTTTCTCTCTTTCCTCCCACTCATTGTCCGGGGAACGAAATGGATAGTATTTTTTCACTCATTTGCGAAGGGATTGTCTGGAAGATCTGGAAGCTGTAAAACACTGCATATCGCAAGAATCTTACAGCTTGTCAAACAATTTCTCGGCTATCCGGATCCGTCTCCAAACGAGCATGTCTAGTATATGAATAGGAAAGCGACTGTATCTATTAGGAAATGTTCAAGATCTAGCCCGACAATTAGAGAAAATTTGGCAGGAAATACTGCAGGAGACCATCAGGGGACCTTATCACTCTATGCCACGTCGTGTGAAAATTTGAATCCATGCTAGAGCTGCGTCAGCACCTTATTGAGTTCCTTACTTTATAACTATGTGATTCTGAAATACATCATTTAATTTTTCCAAAGTGTTAATCATTTTCTATTCTGTACTTCTGTACATAATATTTCTATCTGCCAACTTTTGTCTCCATTGGATAACTCTTTCTTGGTGCATCGTCTTATTTGTTATAGAATGTATATACACAGAAACACACACACACACATACACACACACACACATGTATGTATATACTTATATATGTACACATACGAGGTACGATCCAGAAACTTGGGGACTTTGGCCTTTCCTGATGGCGAATACAAGTACCTGAAGTTAAACCGCTGGAAATGAATTTCCTCAGCCCTTCCCTACCTGTCCAGGTTGGTTCAGTCCGTGTCATATGACCAAACCGCACACGTAGCTGTTATCTTCTGAAGTTAGTTAATCTTTGCTCTGCGATGCAAGAAAGATGGTTCTTCTTGAACAATGCTGTATCATTAAATTCTGTCAACGCTTAGGTAGAACACCTATGGAGACTTTGAGAATTCTAAGAAAGGTGTAAAGTGAATATACTTTGGGGATATCCAAGGTTTATCAATGGCAGCGGCGTTTTAAAAAAGGGCCGAGAATCCATTAAAGAGATGAACTTGTTGGATGACTTTCGACTTCACGGAACACGGAAAATGTTGTGCTGGTATCTGAACATGTTCAAAAAGATCGTCGCCAAACACTTGCACAAATCGCTGCAACTACACACTTTTGGATGACAAGTTGCCTGCGCATTCTAACGGAAGACCTCAACATGCACTGAGTGTCCCAGCACATTGTTGAAACTGAACAAAAGGAGGAACGAATGACATTATCAGGAAACTTAATCGACAAAGCCAACAATGGTAAATGTGTTTTGATTTACATCATTACACGTGACGAAACGTGGTGTTACTTGTTTGACATCCAATCGAATTGTGTGTCCTCAACCAGGAGGTCACCTAGCTCATCGCGTTCTAAACATTCCGATGTAAACCCAAGCAAAGGGTAAGTAATGAAGAAGGTATATTTTGATTCTCAAGGAATTGTGCATTCAGAATTTATTCCCGTAGGCCGAAGAGTTAACAAGGAGCATTATTTATGCATTTTACATCGTTTGAAGGAATCCATTCGTTGTAAATGGCCTCAGTTCTGGATGAGTGGCGATTGGTATCTTCTGCATGACAACGTACTCTAATCTATCCATCGATCTAATTGGTAAGACAGTTCCTCGCCAAACTCGCATTAATGTGCTTCCACATCTCCCTCCTATTCACCGGAATTTACCCCAGATGACTTTTACCTGTTAGCATGAATGAAAAAAACATGCATGAATGAAAAAAACACCGTTTTGTGTCTGCAGAAGATGTGAAAGCAGTATCGCAGGATGTCTTACGAGATGTAGTGAAAAATGGCTTCCAGCAGTGCTTCCAGAACGCTGGCAAAAGTATATCGTAGCCCAAGATAACAACTGAAGGTAGATGTGCTTCGTTTTTGTGAATTATTCAAGATAAGGTATTTACACCTTATTCCCGAACTTTTGGAGGGTAATAATATATATATATATATATATATATATATATATAATAATAATAATAATAATAATAATAATTTCTTTAGTCTAATAACAACAAATGAAAAGAAAAAATTACATAACAAAACTTTTATGAAATATATATATATATATATATATATATATATATACCTTAAAAATACAAAACTTATAAATAATGATAGGTAGATAAAGTTCTACTCAGAAATTAGAGCAAACTGGAGCACAAAAAAGAAAACAAAGAAATGAAACATCATAAAGAATTTGAAATTAAATACTTTAAGATTTTATCAGATTTGTTGTTTGAACAATGTTTCACAGGTACCAAACAATCCCAACATTATTTTGAAATTTCAAAAATTTTAAAAATAAAAGTAGAAATGAAGTAAAACATATATGTAGATAACGATATGTATTCATTGAGTATTTAATAAAAATAGAAAGAAAAGATCTATCTAAGCCATACATCAACCAGATTTTTAAAGCTTCAAAATATTGTAGTGATGTGTCCCTTTTACAGTGTTTGACTTGAACATAAACAAAACTACAATATCAACGATGAATCATTTTACTTACAGTAACTAGTTATCTCGCCTTTCACAAAAAGCAGTAGTCTATTAATATAAAAATTAAATCTGTTGCCAATCGCACAAAGCAAAAAAATTACAGGAATTTACAGTTTAGAAAATGGGATTTTAACAATTACTTGCAAAGTAATATTTACAACTTTTAGAAATGTTTGAATCACAGTTATTGAATATTGATATTTTAATCCATAACATATTTACCCCCCTTCCTCTTAACATGCATAGTACACGAGGAGATGCAGTTGCATTTAATGTTCAACAGTTTCTACTATTTTGATACATCTTACATTTAATGAGGACTACAATGCATGGCTCTACCTGAAAATTACCACCCTATAGATCCTGACCATAATTATGTGGCAAAAATGATCATTCTACAGTGACATTATACTGCATTGAAACATTTGAGATGAAATTTTAAAGTAGATATAAATACCAGACTAATTATCTATCTCTTAGACTATCAGCGTACAATTATGCAGAATTTCTCTCTAATTTTCTTAGGAAGCTTTTCTAACAATATAGCGGCTAACCATTATAGGGAGGATAATAATCAAAGACAAAATGTAATGCTTTTGAAAGCATTCTTTTTTATGTTCAATTATAAGTCATTAATCAACATCAAAAGAAAAAGAAACTCAAGAAATATTAAGGGTGTATTTAGCACTAATTAAAACAACAAAAATGCTTTGAAATTCTGCCCATTTTACTATTAAGCTATTTTTGTGAAGTACCTTATTGAGGGAGGTGGCTCAATAATGAAAAATATATTAACAATATCAATAAAAAATTATTTTATTTGTCGAAATGAAAAATATCCAGATAAATACAGAGCATGAAATTAATGAAAATCCTTAAAAAAACATTTCTCCTGACTATTCAATATTTAAAAAAGATTATATTATTTAGACAGGAAAAAAAAGATACTTGTATAACAAAATAAAAGTTAATGAAAAAATAAGCAATTAGAAATGTTTTTAAAATCCTCTTAAGAAATAAATATAAAACTGCTACTTAAGCTTCATTTAAAAGAAAATAGACTTTTTATCTAAATACTAAGTAGATTACTTCCAACCGTTTTGAGGTAAAGTGATAAAATTTCAGCCATTTTACAAGCCGCTTAAAAATAAAATAATCTCCTCTCTTTAATATCTTCTTTTCGAATTCTTAAGAGACATTTGACGAAATATGCCTTGGTGGTATTTTTATATAAGATTCCGGTAAAAATAAAAATATTATGCTATATTCTTTCTATTTAATTCTGGGAAAAGTGTAGTAATTTTTATATTCTTTTAGCCAAGTAAAATGATTACTCTTTTTCAAAAGAAAATTAACTTTTTAAATCCCAGGATCTAAGTTCTATGCATGAGAAAACTGAAATTATTTTATAGCTAAACGTGTCATTAAAAAAGAACCTTCCCGGTATGAGAACCACAAGTGGCCCTTCCGGTCAACCCATTGAAATAAAATTTTATATAGTATTATTTGAAGGTTTGTACTTAAGAATTTGATTATTTAAAATAATAGAGCTCTCATGGTAACGGTTACAGTGAAAATGTTCGAAATTTTCTGGTATCAGCTATCATTTTTTTTCCATTTGTAATGGAACGATGCTCATATAATGAAAATTATCGGCGAAAAAAGCATTTTTGGAGAACAATGAAAAGAACCAATGGCAACACAAAACTGTAGAGAGAAAGGAATTTGTTATTGGAAACATAAGTTTTCAAACTGCCCACTTTTGCAATCGATAACGCTTTACTTGAGAAATTTTTGACAACCATGACAAATAAACCATCGCAGAAGGAATCAGAATAACTTTACATTCTATGGCACTTTCAGGTTATGACGAATTTCGGAGATTTTATGTGTACATCTTAGAATGTATCTAACCTCAGAACCAGATATCTATCGGAGTGAGTTAGGAGGATCGTGACAACCAGGAAACTGTAAAGTTACAGGAGAAGAATCTAACTATCATTAAAATGCTTTGGCAGCATTTTTCGAACATATATGGCGAGGTATGAAGGAGAACCATATTGAATTTATACAATGCCATTAACGATATTTTACTGATGATTACGTTTTCTGCAACAATTTTGTATACAAAGCAAATATGACGCATCATGGTTTCATACTTGCAGAAGGAATCCCTTGTGCAACATTTGGACCGTAAGCGAATGTGCTTACCGTGCCGAACCACACAGTCACTTTTGATTTAGATTAGGATGTGAGGACTTTCGTTATTCCAGTGAAGGAGTAGTTTTTGTGTTCCAATTAAGGAGAAACGTATTTCATCTGCTTAGTATATCCGTAATGCTACCTTCATCATTCCTCATGAGAAATATATTCAGAAAGTCTACACGCCGTTGCTGGTCTTCAGTTTACAACATCTATTTGCGAATATATAAGGAAATATCCAAAGAACTGAGTGAAGAAGAGTGAAGACTATAGTTTTCAAAATATCGAAGCTGCGGGCAAGAATGCAATGGATCTGCAGTAATCAATACATGCACTATCACAAATATTTCAACATAATCAATGTTCGTCCAAATCTCGATATATCACATGTGCATCCAGTTCCTTCAAATTGTTTATCAAATCACGTTCAGTTTCTACTGAACATGGACCTCGTCTTAGGTCATGATTATGATGAAAAATGTGCACTTCTTCGGCAGCATTTTCCCTATTAAGATAAAATAGCTTTATTAATTCACTTCATTGTAACCTTTAGAAAACTGATCATTAGACATGCTTTATGCCGTAGAACTGAATTGTTACTTTTTCCTGACTTCATTGTTCGCGATGTATCACATATTTTTGATGGATATCAAATACGCATTGTTACCTAGTCAGTCAAGCACTTGAAATTTCTGTGTCATCAGATAATCTTCAACAACCTTGACCTGTAACGTGGAGCCCCATTTCTGCACTCATGCATACATATAGATCATCTGTGAACAATCATGAGAAGCCTCAACCTTTCGCGTAACAAATGAAGGTGTCCATTTGTTGAGGTTTCAGGTAGCCGTAAATATGGAACAATAACATAAACAGGAACGGAATCACCTTTTATATGGTTTGGAGGATGGTTGAGGTAGCATTTCTCTTTTCATATTTTTTCACAAGGGTAGAAAAGACCAGTAACATGTGGTGTGTTGCCCTTTTGTTGCCAGAGTAAGTCTAATCTCATTGCAAGAGTATGGTAGAAATCGTACTATATCATTTTCTTACATAATCATCTCTTTGAATCCTATTTCTTCAGGTCAGCAAAATTTCTTCTAAATTTACTTACTCCTTGATGACAAAATGTCTTGCTCATGTTTACCCTCAAACTTACTTCAAATTCCGAGATTTCACTTAATATTACAAAAATAGACCACTATTTCTGCTATTTTTGTAAAAGTAAGAGAGAGAGAGTGAAATTTTTGTTACCCATTACAAAAATTTCACAATATTGCTACAATAGTTCTTATTTTGAACCATATTAAAGTAGTAGGAAATATCACAGGAATTATTCTCATTCCTCTTACTTCCTCAATAAGTGAAAAATTTTAAGTATAGATCCACATAACGTGTAATAGTCCCGAGTATTTTTTAAAAGATCTTAATCCAATTTAGAACTTCAAAACAAGGTTTTAATTGAGCATCACCAGTCTTGAGGCTATTGACAATAACTACCAATCTATCATGATTTTATTAAAGTGAACGAAAACAAAAACCTTATTTTTCAAATTTGTTTCTTTGAGGAAGAATTAATTTAATTGGATCTTAGGCCGAAAGAATTTCTGATCAAGTTTAAAATTTATCTTTGTTAAATACTAGAAAATGGGATACAAACTCAGGATACTTTTTATAAGATAAATTTTTTATCATCAATGTCACATTATGACTGCACTAACATTTAGAAAATATACTCAAATTGGGTATCCTATAGAACACTATTCTTCTTTTTCTCTTTCTTTTCTCTCTGGTAATAGTTTCATTCAATAAAATGTGTTTTATAAATAAGTACTGCGTTCAACATTTAACGTCTTGTAGTGAAATGATATAGGATTTTTTAAGACTTTTATGCGTCAGGCCAGAAATATTAGGTTACCTTATTGACCGTTTCAAAATTTTAAATGCTGTTTATAACGTATATACATTTAGGAATTTTATGTTCGAAGGGAAAAAAAATGTTTTGTGAGTTATAGCCTTGCATTTTAGCATCAGAAAACAGCCATAACTAAAACTATTGATATATGAATGGAGGTGTTGCTAAAAAAGCTTTTATCCTTTATAAAAACTTTTTCTTAAAATTGTTTTTTTCACTACATTGATATTACAAGAATTAATAATTCCAAGTAATCAATTTTCTATTCTGTTAAATAATACTAAAATTATCCCAATTTTATCTTAATAACATAAATCTAAAGCATTTTATTTAAAACCTGTTCCCATTTTTCAAGAACCCTTTTGCATTATTTACACTTATTTATACGGCCAAAAAAATCGTTAAGAATTATTTCCTGTTTTTTAAGCACTTAGTTATTCTTACCCTGTGCAGAAATTTTGTCACTTTTTAATTATCATTTGATTCTATTAGACAATTATTTGAAAAAATATTAGACATTTAATTTTTACTGATTATTACAATTTATAATATTATCAATTTTTCCAGTGACTTTGAAGGCATATGATTTTAATATAAGGAAAACCATATAAGTACGCACAGTATATCATATTATTATAACTTATATAAAACAATAGAAAAATCACAAATAAATATTTTTTGGTTAAAGTGAATAATTATTCTGGAATAATTATTACAAGTGGAACATTGAACACAATAACACTATTTTTATTAATAGTTATTAAAACATAATTTATTTTTTTAAAATATATTATTTTTCATAAAAATGTTTCTCATTTATGAATTGATGTGAAAATATGGAGAGAAAACTTTCATGGATGTCACAAAAAAATCATTCTTATAATATTGATTGGAAAGTCATAATATTTAAAACACAATTTAAAAAAATGGGATACGAGCTCAGAATAGAGAATCAAAGGGAGAGTAGCATTTTATTTTACATTTCATATTAAACATAATTATATTTTATATTACACAAATAAATACATTTTCATATTACACAAATAAATACATTTTCATATTACACAAATAAATACATTTTCATATTACAAACAAATTACATTTCATATCAGATAATATATTACTTTCATTTCATATCAGATAATATATTACTTTCATTTCATATTATATATTACTTTACTTACATTTCATAATACATAAGCTACTGCATTAAGAATGTTTACCATTATAAGAATTTCATAAATTTAAGTACACTGCTGACCAATAAAATTTAAACATTGAAGGAAATGGTCAGTAGATCGTCATAATCACAAGAAAGAATGAAAAGGTTAGGATATATAAATGATTTGCATTTCAGAGCATTTAGGCGACGCAGGGTGGAGAAATGGCTCCTGAAGCACTCCGTAAAAGAAAATCGTGCTGTGGATTTCTCATTCGGAAAGAGCTTTATAAAGTCGGAGTTTACTCTGAATATAAAGTCATACCTCCAATAAGAAGAAGAAATGCTTACCATCAACTGTCGGAATTCAATAGAGGTAAAAGTGTTGCCTGTCGAGAGTGTGGATTTTCGTTCCGTTATCTCGCCATCTCACTGGTTGAAATCCAATCACTGCCATGTAAATATATAATCAATGTATTGCTGAGGGTCATCCTAAACGGCATGCAGGATCTCTACGCTCTCCCATTCACATCGCCCGAGAGTATAGACATATTAAGAGACTGACCCTTTTAAACCGTAGAGCCTCATCACGGACTATTAGTCAGAAAATGGGTATGTTTGCAACATGCCAAGTATCAGCTCGTACGGTGCTTTGTAAGGTCGGCTTTTGCTCAAAATATCGTGTTATGCATCGAATAAGAAGAAGAAATGTGTACCAGCAAGTGTCGGAATTCGATAGAGGCTGGATCATTGCTTATCTAGACTGTGAATATCGTTACGTTATATTGCCCGTCGCATTGGTCGAAATCCATCCACTGCCATATAAATATGGAATTAATGGTTTGATGAGGGTCATTCTGAACTGCATGTAGGATCTCCACGCTATCTCATGACTAACACCTGAGAGAACAGACGTATTGTGAGCTCGGCTTTGCAAAGCCGTACAGCCACATCATGGACAATTAGTCTGAAATTTGTATGTTTGCAGCAAGTCCAGATCCGCTCAAAAGGTGCGACGACGTTTTCATCAGCGTGGACTGCCAGTACGGCTGCCTTTACTTTGGCTTCCCTGGATTATGCAGATAGAGAGAGATGGCAACTGTGGTGTTCGGAATGACAAAGCTGGATACAGGAGTGGCGGCACAATGTCATCTTTTCAGATGAGTCCCGGTTCTGCTCGCAGTTTTCTGATGGTCGTATACATGTCTGGAGACTCCGAGGACACCGCTCGTTACCTTCTTGAATTCAATATCTGCATACAGATCCTGTATCTGGAGTGATGGTTTGAATAACCAATGGATACACGAAACACATATCTTTAGCTCAGATAGATGGTATTTTGGACGCAGATCGGCTCCTTTCTGACAACTTGCAGCTAGTGGTTGTGCCCTATTTTTGAGGCCTGCCAAACCCCATCTTCCAACAAGATAGTGCAAGACCACATGTCGCATGCTAGGTTCTGACCTTCCTCTATATACAGGGTATTCGAGTGTTGCCCTGGCATGCATGGTCTACAAATCTGTCACCTATTGAAAACATTTAATTGAGTTGTTGAGAGACTGGCTCCCACCACTTTCCAGCTAATGCAGTTTTTGAAGTGTGTCAAAGACTTGAAGCAGCCGGTTTCTGTCATCCAAGCCCGGTTCGACTCCATGGCTACTTGGGTAAGGGACGTTTTACCTGCTGGGTGGGGGGCAGCTATTTCTATTAATTTAATTCCCATGATACCTCCAAACTGCTTGCAAATTTAATTATTTTGTCTTTTTTCCATACTGTTTTCGTACAATAAATAACTTTTTTGTATTTGTTTTTCTTCATGGTGTTCAGTTTAATGGCCAATTGTGTATTAAATTTGCGAAAAACATTTCTTTTTCGCAAGTAATCAAATTTAAAACCAAAGCTGTACATTACTGAACTTTTTGATTCCAAATAAAATGTTAGAAGAACAAAATATCCATCTAACAATACGAAGGAAAAGTCAAGGTAAAAGTAAGATTTCTACATTTTTACGACTTCCTACACTAGAGGGTGCCTTTTTTGTAGCTTCATCTGAGAGGTCACACCAGTATCTTCAGAGGCAACGGCGCGTTGATGATTTTAAGCCTTACGATGTGATAAATCCTAATGTAATATGTGTACCTAATAGTCTGAATTTAATTTTGTAAATAATCTGTAAACTTTATATTGTTTAATTAAAGCTCTTCTTTGAAATCCCCATCTCTTCACTGAATCCGGAACAACCCTTAGACATCGAAAAATACGAGACAATATCCCCTTTCCTGTATTTAGGATTCTAAAATTTTGGGAACGGGCTTGTTTGAAGTATTATTTAATTTCTTAAGATTAAGCGCACCTAGCCATACCACTGACATTGAATCATCCTGATTCATGATATGGATTACTTCAACATCTACCCCAATCCGGTACCTACCCGGATATTGTTTAAGAGCTCTCTTAACTTGGAAATTAGTGTTTAAAAATTCGTGTTAAGAAAAATGTGTCTCCTGCAATTTGATTTATTGTTTTAAAGAAGTGTTCCCTGCACTTAGATATTGTCTTTTTGAAAAGAAACTGCACCCTGCTAAACTGAAAAACGTTTTGAAAAATGTGTTTCATTTAGAAATTGCGTCTTACAGAAATTGTGTCTGAACTCATTAGATGTCCACATATATCTGTAAATTAATTTTTCTATGGAGGTATAGGGTATAATAAATGTGGAACAAATTTTAAGATTAATCTTCATATTAATATAATAAAATTTCTTTCTTCATAATATTAAATTGAAACATAATAGTTGGATGGTAATCTAATTTATTTGCCTGGCACTTTAAGAAATATTAATAGGTTACCAGATCAAGTGAAGGAAACATAAAATGATGAGTTATTTTTGTTACACTTTTCATAAATGTATAAAAACCTTATTCATTTATTTTTATTTAAATAAAAACGAAACAAAACAATGAAATAAAATAAAAGCATTACATTATTTTTTGCTTATTTATAACAATATAAGAACAATAAGGGATTGAAAAATAAGAAAAACCGAATTGTAAAAAGGTCTATATTATGAATAAATTATAAGGTAAAGTTAAAATGTTAAAAATTAGATTTGATGAGTGTTTGAGAAGTTTTAAAATAAAAGCTTACAATCAAAAGTTCTGATGTGAAAAGGCCCGGAGTTTGAAAGAGTGTAAAACTTGCTTAGAATTATTTCCTTGTAGTTTTTTATTGAGTGGTCCATTTTAAATAGACAAATAATCATTAAATTGGTAATTCAGATAGATCGCGTAAGAATCATTTACACATTAATAAGTTCCACTCTTTTGATTAACTTGACGTTTTATATTTAACTAAAATATTTTTGTTTGTTTTAATTTACTTGTTTTATTTCACCACATACATCTTAAAATAAAAAATATTGGTCATAAATGAAAAAATATATTTATCGCTTTAGATTTTCCTTGAACTACTTAAAGAAATTCTAAATTATATCTACTATTTGTAATAGTTAAAGGTGACTTAAGTTTGAAAGAGTTTTGGACTGATTTCTGGAAGTTGTCCAGTAACAAACTAGAAAATATTGTATTACGAAAAGCAATCTTGACATGTTATAATTTAAAAATATTTTCAAGAATGGCATGTTATTTTAAGCAGTGTAGGTTTTTTCTGAATCTTATCTCAGAGTGATTTATCTTACCAATTGTATTTCAAAACAATTTTTATGTTGTGTTCATTCTAAAATTTATCATTCTCCCATGTAATACATATTTCATGTACGCTCTTATAATTTTTTAAATTCGTTATACAAACAAGATCAAATATAATATTTGAGTTTCAATTGAAGTTTTGAAAAATACTTGCACAAAACGTAGGAAAGAAAACATATGCCCGAATATATTAGGTGGTGTAAATTAATGGGTCTAATTCCCGTCATTATTATGAACAAACATTTTGGCACAGATAAATAATGAAAATTAAACAGAAAGGTAAACTTATATATTGTAGTAAAAATGTTTATCGAATGAATACAAAAAATATATTAACACGTTTTTAAAATACATTTACTTAAAGCTTTTCAGTCTTGAAATAGTGTAATATAAAATATTGTATCGGTAAAGAAATCAGTATTATATTATTTTTCTAATAATTCGTTATGATTTGATCAATTTTCATCAACATAAATGAAAATAATTTCCATGTGAACAAACACACACAATGCCAATTGTTAAAATTTCAAGATATTATACTAAATTCTAAAAACTCCAATGTAATTGAATTAAATAATAAGGGTCACTCTGCTTTTCTACAGCAAAGAAACCAACCATGTTTTGCGGGCAGTTTGTAATAAACATGATAAAAGTTTAAAACCAATTATCATTAGGTTGCGGTGCCATAAAAAGCGCTTTGGTAATTAATTCAACTATATATAATTCCTGTAGTCAAACTATTGAATTTTCATGTCATAAAGTCAGAGTCTAGTTTCAATATTTTATTCACATTTACACCAAGTATAAATAATCCGGGATTATAAAAGGACATTTGGTTGCTTAGAAATAAGTGTGTTTGTGAATATCACTGAACATTCCGAACAAAATGTTATCATTCCTACTTATGTAATACACAATTTGACGGTATCTTATATTAGGTACTAGAAGTTAAGCAACTCAATGTTTCATTTTAACTTTTATTCAACACATAACAAATGAGTTCAAATACTCAATATTCTTTCTGCTTTTCCAAGCTAAGAACAAACGATAGACAAAATGGATTAAATACGTAAGGATTCCCTTGGTTATTCTGAACTTGAAACAAGAGGAAACTTCAATTATAAGCAATCGCTTGAAATATTTACTGTAAGGGAAAGTTTTAATTATTTTACTGGGATTTAATATAAGATTGGAGAGAAAATAATGAGTCTTATCGGCACCAAAATATTCAGACACAGTTTAAATTTTGCTTTTACAGAGTGAATAAAGCCATGCATTAATTTCTCTTGAAATTGAATAATTAATTGCAATTGAATAATCAGTCGATGGAATTCAAATCCATGTCTTAATCAGATGTAAAATACTTGAATTGAATTTGGAATCAGGAGAAAAAAATTTTAGAGCAAAAATATTACGAAAAGCTTTTAAAAATTTTATGTGCTTGGGAGAACATTTTGTAGTTGTTATTGAAAAATTATAAGAAGTGTTTCCTCTTAGATGTTATTTATATCCCAGAGACAAATTCATGAATTGAAGAGAAAAAAATTTGTGAAATCTAAACTTTACTTGAATAAATGAAGTTATTATGAAAACTTTAAATGCAAAGAAGGATAACTGAATAAATTTGCTTCATAAGAACGTTGTTACAGTTTGAAGTAAAAGTATTTGTATTTTGTAGTTGTATTAGATGACTGTAAACTATTAATAATTCCTTTGAAAATGTTTATTGATACAAAAGGTCTTTAAACAGAAATATAAAAGTAAACTGCCTTATATTCGCAATAATTGATCTATTTCGAGCAATATGATAGTAAGAAATGTTTTTAAAAACAGAACTGTAACATAAAATTTCTATTTTAATATTATTTTTATTGTAAGACTGGCTTTGCAGAAATATATTTAAAGTATTTAGTAATGAAATTATTTAATATATTTTCATTTTTGCAATTTCAAACAATTAGCGTATTATTTTTATCACTTTTCAAAAATTTTTAAGTGAAACCAAATACCAACACAGCATTCATTTCAAGATTCTACGTAAAGAAATAATTATTTTATGCTTGTCAGTAAATTGATAATATATTTTGAAAAATTAATGCATTCTTAAAGATATGTAATTAAACTGTGTGTAAAGTAGTGCCATTTTAAATTATTATTACATGTTATGAAGTAAGATAAAGACAAATAAATAGATAGATTGTATTTTTTAAAGAATAAATTATCTTCTTCTTGTCAGCGTTTTTCTTATTTTGCTTTCATTACATTTAAAACTAACATAAATTTGAAATATTTTATATGAAAAACTTTATTATTTATTTTAAACTTTATTATTTATAACAAATATTTTATATGAAAAACTTTGAAAAAATTTATTTTTATAAAAATAACATAGACTACAAATTGTATGCATTACATTAATAACACTAAGACGCGTTTCAGATAAATTAATTAAAAATAAAAATTATTACTCTTTACATACTAATTCTAGTGCATACAAACTCCTGGTATACTAACTCTGATACTTATTAATTCTTTCTTTCTCGTCAAGTTTACATCCAAGTACAAAACAAATAATGAAATCCAAAATAAATTACCGTGACAAATGTATCAACGTATTAGCATGACTTATTTCACAGACAATTACTTGAAAGTATCTTATACCAAAACTCGAGACATCACCAAAAATATTCCTCTTTGAAAGTTATTTTTCTTTATATTTTCACATATATTCTTAGAGTTTGGAGAACTTAAATTTTAAGACTTCCTCATAAAGAACGTATGCAAACAAATGCCTCTCGTTTTAACTCCCGACAGGAAAATGGACTCACGCCTGAGAGAACTCTATCCTGTCCATTTGTTTTAAGGGAGTTTTATACCTTTTTTGAAAAATGGAATACTTCTCCTGTTCATAATGAAGACGAAGGTAACATTTAATAGAGTTCTTTTCACAGAAAATTACAACTTTGAGCGTGCTGTTTATTGCTTTACTACTATTTTCTATTCTCACTGTTGTATGAGGCAATCGTATTTCCCTGTCAAGGGCTTCAGTTGTAGAGAAATAGAATTGCTGGGAAATAAGTTAGGATTGTGAAGCGTTTTCTAATAAAATGTATAATTTGTCAAGAATGATGGAGAATTTTTTGGCCGTTTAGGATCATGCGTTATAACCCATTTTCTGGTAAATAATCATTTTAGGGAAGACATGATATTTATTAAATTTCGGATAGCATATGTTACTCGAAAGGTCTAATGGTTTGGAGAGACATTTCGTAAAAAGTATTGTTTTTACAAAATAAATATTCAGTTATTTTAAATAACGGTTTCAATATATCATGAATATAATTTTAGTGAAATATTTAAGGAAATACTTCAATATTGCTGAGCATACTGGTATAACCATTTTTAATTAATCAAATAAAATATTAAAAGAGAAATGAAAACATCGCGTTATAATTTTAATAGTCATGACTTTTAAACTTCTTGTTCGTAGTTCCAAAAGAAAATGGAAGTTTTATGGCAAATGAGAATGCATTGATATAGTATAACAAAATCATAATGCAATCGTTATATTTAATATGATTGTCATCGAAAGGGATAATTAGAATTGTTTATTATTTCCGTATAATATTTCAAATCAAACAAGGTTAGAAATGTTGATCGAATGAATGAGGATTAAAACAGTTATCTTCTATTTATCCTTTAATTAAAACACGTTGAGTTTACTGAATTCTAAATGTTTAAATCAAAGCCAGAAACTGAAGTATTATTAGGATTACTTGCATAATCTTCTTTCACAGGACCTTGATTAAAGATTTTCATCCACTAATCCACAAGGCAACCCATGAAATCAATCCCATGTGAGGTCGCATTAATTTCCAGCAGGGACGTTTGCTCGTACTAATTTTAAATTACAAGAGGTAGTGTACTTCAATAAAATCATAAAATACCTCATAAAGATGCGAGGTTAATGCATATTCTGCAGAATTAGCCGAACACTTTAGTACCTGTAATTATTTGAAGATGAGCTCACAGTCGCAGATATTAACGAGCGGAAGTTTAATGCAAAATATGAATAATCAAATGTGGTTGGAAGGCTACTAAAAGTTTGTTTATTAAGCATTACGATGGTCACTGTACGAGAAATGCTGAAATGATTTATCGAAGTTCAAGGAATTACTTACTTATGTTAATAGTATTTTAAAAAAATAATAAATTAAGAGATTTACATGTAAAATATGTTTAATAATTTCCTACATTTAAAATGTAAAAATGAATTTGTTTCACAGGAAAGAAAAAAATATTCTAGAAATGAATCTTTATCTGCTTTTCTTTTAAAGAAAGGAAGCAAAATAAAACAACTTTTTTTAATTTGAATATTATGGAAAATGAACAAAATAAACTTTACAAATCTAGAAATTGTGTAAACTTTAAAATCTAAAACTGTGCAAAACATGCAAAATTAAGTGTAGATATTATAACAGGAAAATATTACTCTCAATAAGAAATTTCATCAAGAAGGAGTTATCCAAGAGAAACAAATTAGCGGATAGGAAAATTATGTACCGAATAGAAAATAATCAAAATTTCAGACAAATTTAATGATTTATTTCTGAGTTACATAGTTACAAAATAACGAGTTCAATAAGATGTTGTCCCATCTCTGGCCTGGATGCAAGCTGCCACACGACGTGGCATAGAGTCCTAAAGCTACCAAATGGTGTCCTGCGGTATTTCTTTCCAAATTCGCTCCAATTGTCGAGCTAGGTCTTCAACAATCCCCAGTAAATGCAGTATCGCAGATATTCAAGACTGGAGAGAGATCTGGCTGGCCAAGGAAGTGTTTGACAAGCTGTAAGACAGTTCATAGCAACACGTGTCGTACGTGGTCTGACATTATGTTGCTGAAATATAAGACCAGGGTACAGCAAAAGGAACGTTAGCAAAACAGGTCTCAGAATGTTGTCGACGTACCGCTGTGCAGTAAGTGTGCCTCTAGTAATGACCAGAGGGGTACGACTATTAAGGAAAATGGCCCCCAGACCATAACTCCTGTTTGAGGGCCTGTGGGGTTTGCAATAGAGAACGCCGGATTCGTACGTTGACCTGGGCTTCTCCAGACACGTCTTCGATGATTGTCAGGAAATCGATGATTGTCACGAATCCCTCCAGTTGGAGGAGGGATTCATCACTAAACACTATACGTCCTCATTCAGCAACATTCCAACCTGATCGAGCCAAGTATCACCGTAATCTGGCTCAACAGCATGCAGGCGTGAGTGGCAGGTGGCGTAGTAGTACGAGGGTAGATATCGCTCTATCAGCTGTCTGTGAATGGTCATGGAGGACACTCCTGTACGTGTCGCTCGTCTGATGGTTGATAACGAGGGAACAGGTGCTGTGACGGCTGATGTGACAATCACTCTGTCCTCCCGATTTGCTGTGGCCCTAGGTCGACCACTACCATCATGACGCTTAAATCTGCCACTGTCCACCCATATTTGCCAGCATCTTCTAATCGCAGAATTGCTGCGTCGCATAAGACGAGTGATTTCCGATTTGCCCAATTTGTCTCTTTCATTCTAATGATGGCGCCTCTTTCCGACTCTGACAGATGCTCGTAATGAGTTCGAATCCATTGGTGAGGCATTTTTTAGACGTTGAAAGGTATCGTAATTCGCAATGCATCAGCAAATTTGAACATTAGATCGAGAATATCTTCTTATATACACCTACTGAGTGCGTAGTTCTGATGCATTGTTGCTCCAGTTATTCATTTCTTTGACACCAAATTTTAACCATTTGCATGTTCTGTCTAATTGTCTTTGCATACAAATTTCATTTCAATCGGGCAATTCCTTCTTGGTGAGGTCGTTTTTTTTCTTGTTACAGAGTGCATGTTTGTTTTGAAATTATGCGGATAAATCCTCTCAATCTGTGAACATTATGACTAAGGGAATTGATTTCAAATTTTCATTATGTAAAATACCCAACTTATTGAAAAAACTTCAACGAAATAAAGAAATTTGTCTTATGGTTCTTAACATAACTTTTCTATATAATTATAAATGTAACAAGACTAGTTGAATTTCAAAATATTCAAAAATTGGCCATTTCATGAACGTTACAAAAATCTCAAAATACCATATGCTTTATGGTAATTTACGACAATTATTGCTATAAACGGGTTCGTCTAGGTGTATCACATTAATTAATTTTCAGAAGCAAGAAAAAAAAAACCACCAAATTAAATTCAAATGGCACCTTGTAAAGTTTAACTTTATAATATTTTTTTTTGATTGGTCTTCGAGTTAGAAATGTTTTTTTTTACAGAAAACTCGAACCCAAAAAGCTTTCTATCATAGTAAATCTAAATTCTCGCAAATAAAATAGATAAGTGAATTTTGATGTACCTTTTTTACAGTTTTGGAATAAAATACAAATCCTTAAGATAGTTCCTTATACTTTCAGCATTGCAGAAGGGTTTTATTTTATTTTTAAATCAATTTTCTCAAAACAAAATACATTTATGTCAATTTATTTTATGAAAGTCATGCAGTATGGGAATTTCTTTTGGCTTAGACTAAAATAATCAGACATTTTGATTTTATAAAGAAATATAATCTATTCCAGGTTGAGAAAGAGCGAAAAAGACATACACAGAATACACTGTAAAACATTATTTTCTTAACAAATTTCCGTTTACTCAAATTATTTTGCAGTGTTTGATTCGTTGTAATAATATCACCACATTACTCATACTTTCATGATTTTAAATTATTATTTTCCTGCAAATATAGCTAAAGATTTATTATTTTGTACTCATTTTTCCCTCTTATCCTTAAGAGTAACTAAAAATACTAAAATTTCTTTTCTAATTTATCAAGTGATAGATAAATTAGAAAAGAAATTATATTAGGAACAATAAATAACGCTTTCACTGATAAATAATCTTTATCCGTTAAAGAATTCGACAGACGGATGGAGTTTCCAAGATTATACAATAAACTATAAAGACAGCTATTATATCCCTCGGCAAGTTTCTAGATACATAATATCATTCATGAAACACATATTAAATGTAATGATTCTTACGTAAGCATAGCACAAGGCTTATACCGTAAGGTTTCAATTAGTTCTAAGAAGCAACAGAGATACCCAAATAAAATGTATTCTGCATATCAAGAAGCTGCGGATTGAAAGAACCCATAGCATGGAGAAGATGAAGCTCAATCTGCATAGTTTTGCAATAATGGCAATCAAGAGGTAACGAAGCGTAGGTAGAAATGTACAACTCTGGACGATGACTATGCACAGAAGCCGTTAGAATTATAAATAAAATAATATGTTTTTGCATCGATTATTTTGAATAATAATCACATTTTTACGATACCCAATAACAATACTTCGATACGATAAACCGCTATGCCGGTAGGCATGGCGGTTTATGGCGGTTTATCTCTCTCAACCTCTATTATCTATTCAACATCTACCAAATTCAGAAATAAGCATTTATCCTGGTTAGACAAGGCATCATAGCAACTTTTCATCAGACAAAAATTTTAAAATGTAATTTGCAACTTGTGTATGATAAGCCTGCAGTATTATTTATTGATTTAAACGCATTGAAAGTGTCACTACTTGAAGGGGCCTGCCTTGCAGTAGTGTGTTGCAATATTTTGCAGCTAATATCTTTTTCTTCCAGTTGTGTAAATTTAGCGTGTGTATCGTATTGCCTTCTTGGTGCAAAAAATTTAATGGCTTGTAGTGTAGTTAGAACATTTTTTAATTATTAATTTTCAAAATCTTTACAAAATAACTCTGTTATTTTAGAGAATTGATGATTTTATCAAACATTTTATAACTTTTCCTTTAACCCCTTAATGGCTGTGAACGAACCCAGCTCGTAACCCAAATAGCGTGTAAAAATGGACACTGACGAGTTCAGCTCGTCCGAAGTTTTTCGATCCAAATGGTTGCAGCCTCACCCTACTCGGGCAGTGAGACTTTTCCCCAATGGAAGCTGATAAGCTGAGTTCGTCCGCGTTCTTTGCGTTATTCGTGTTATAAACGATATTTACTGGCAAAATTTAGTTACTTTAATTGTGGATGGATGGCAGTACGGGTATGAGTAAATATTTTTATATGATGAAGAAAAAGTTTGCCAATCCAGGTGTTATTCTATTTATTTTTCTTGTGTAATTTGGAAGGAGTTTCTTACAGAAGTACCGAGGAAAGAATTTTAGATAAATATAATTACATGTTTTATTAAGATTAAAATTGTGTGTATTTATTTAGATATTTCAATTTAATATTTATAAACTGATATTTAATATTTATTATTTTATGAATTGCATAAAAGTGCAAGCTGCAATTGGTGTAAATATTACATTAATGTACCGCAAATAATTCCTTAAAAACTATCTCTTAAAAGTGAGCAAGCTAACCGTTTCACCGTCAGAAAAGGGTGAAATTTTTAGAAGCCACTAGGGAGGAAAACACTGCCACTTTCAGCAACCGCTATATCGTAGCACTACGCGTCATAGGAGAACGAAAACTGTTGATTCGCCTAACCCTCACGTTCAAAATTACTGTGATATTTCTTCACTTTTATTTCTGTTCCGACATATACGAGCTTCTATTCAAAGGTTTGAACATCTTTTTTTCATAAAAACATTAAGAAATATTTGAAAATAAAATTTATATGATTGTCATATTATAGTTTATAAAGGGTTAGATTGACTCTTAGTTTTTGTTTCAAGCTTGAACTTGCACATCCAATACTTGGAAAGAAGAAAGTATAACAAGTAATACAGTGATAAATGGCATTGTACCAGCATGATAATAAATTCTAATTACCATAATACTCGCAAAAGTAGTGAAATCGAGTCATCAAATGCACATATCTGCTTTCTCAGAACAAAAATGAGCCTTTTTGGGGCCAAATGATAAATGGTTATAAGAAATGGATTACTTACGAAAACATTGTAAGAAAAAGAGCTTACTGTGAGACTTGACAACCTGCTTCATTCACCTCTAAACTGATGTGGGACTTAAATAAGGGAACGTCAAGTATATGATGAGAAATCCAGAGTCCAAACACTACGAGCTTTTGAAATCTAGTTTCTGGGAGCTTTTTGAGATTATGAGTTATCTTAAATCTTTTATTCTTTTGGTATACGAAAAGTTCCTTTAATATGGGTTATGATTCCCCCGAGAAGCAATATAGCATATGCAGAGATGTGCGGTGCTCTCAGTTATGCGATCTATTAATTCTGCAGGAATTGTGAGCCATTGCTCTTCCAAGGCAGTTGAAAACGTGGCTAAGGTCCTAAGAGGAGGATTGACAGCAGCTACACGTCGTCCTAGAGCTTCTCAAATATGTTTGATAGTGATCAAGCTGACCATTGCATGAGCTCAATTGTTTCCTGCTCAAGATAAGCCTCCACGATGCGAACCCTGTGTGGTCTCACGTTGTCATCCTGTAGAACGAAAGCATCAACTATTGCCCTGGCATAAGGGCGCTCATAAGCATCCAGTATGTGATCTCTATAGGTGGGAGCACTACTATTTCCATGGGAAAAGACATGAAGATCTAAGCGTCTTCCTAAAGATATACCACCCCAAACACAGACACTTCTTGATCCTTATGCATCTCTTTCACGGTTGTGTGATGGCTGAAAATGAGTTCCAGGTTCTTTCCAAATGAAAATCCAGGTTCTCTCCTACTATATTTATGGAGGCTAAACCTGGAATCATCCGCAAAGAGAACAGCCATCCATTGATCACGCATCCAGTTGTATGTTTACGTGCCCAAAACAAACAATCACCCCTATGACGTGATGTAAGCGGAATGCAAAGAGCTGGTTGCTTCACATAAAGAACCATGTTAGTGAAGACTTCGATGCATTGTTGAACTTGATACAAACTATCGCATGTCTCGTGTTGTATAAATAAAGATTCGTGATTTCATCAGCAACATTATTTGTTTGCTATTTAAAGCAACGCACATGCTAAATTATTTATGATATTTACATTCAACTGCTAACAGAACTTAATGATATCATGATCATAGAAAGAGTAAGGATAGCAGAGCTGTTTGCATTACGACCTCTATCGAAGAAGGGGCAAGTCGCTATGACGTTTCTCTCCTTCGAGTAAACCGTGTTTTGTCTCATTTTCATTCATTGGTGCAGCGCTATGTTTACTCTCTCGGGGCCGTGGTAGTCTGGAGGTCATGGTTTCGGATTCGAGACTGGCGGTTTTCGTTCAGCCGCGGGGTCGATCCTTGGCTGCCAAAGACCCTCCGTGTAGCCGGAGCTGATGAACGTTAAATCTGTCGGGGCCTAAAGTCCTCCCTTGGTGTGTGGGGAAGTTAGGAGAGGGGAGTGTCAGCTCAGTTGATTTGACCGAGTTGATTGACTCGTCATTTGACCGAGGTTCAAAATTAGCCCTTGTGTTGCTTCTAATGCTACGTGAATAAAATCTAAACAAAAACAAAAATATTTACTCTCTTCTTTCTTGCCATTATAACCGCTTTCTACTACTAATGAAACCTCTCGATTTGGCAGTTAGCGGCCGGATGATATGGAGTTGTGTGCTACTTCTCTGTGCCTAAGAACTACGATAGGTCCTCAAATACAGATGATTCGAATTGCATTCCTTAATCTCTAGTTAATCTGAGGGTGGACCAAATCTTGCAATCCAATCAGTGTACAAGACCTTGGCCACGGACTTTGCTAAATTCTTTACCAATAGAAATGCTTCTGGCCATTTGGTGAACCGATCCACACAGGTGAGGCAGTAACGAAAACCCTCTGATGGAGGTCGGGGGTCCCACAAGATCGATGTGTACGTGCTCCAATTGAGAGCTTGGTGGTTCGAATTTTCCGACCTCACTTCTTGTATGCTGAGATACTTTTGCATGTTGGCATTGTAAGCATGTATTAGCCCTTAGAGTAATATCTTGTCTCATTGACGACCACACGAATCGTTCAGCTACCAATTTTAGAGATGTTCTTATTCCTGGGTGCGAGAGTGCATACAACTTGTTAAATATTTCTTGCCTGAAAAATTCTGTAACAAATGGACGAATTCGATCTGTTGACACGTCACAATAGAGAGTAACTGTTGGCTGTCCCATCGGGAGATGTTGTAGAATTAGAAAAGTTGAACAAGAACTAGCTAAAATGTTGCTGCAATTGGGAATCCATCTGCTGCTCCTCAGCCATCTTTTTGAAATCAACATCACGTGGTGATCGTTGAAATATGAATGTACGACAAAGCGTCGGCCACATTATTTTCCGATCCTTTCCGGTACCAAATGTAAATTGACCAATCAGCTAACTAACTAGGCTAAAAAGACGTCTGATTGCGCTAATTAGTAAGGCATTTTAACCTTTGGCACTGATGTAGAAGGGAGACTCTATACTAAGCTTGCTTGCAGATAGGAAGCATCTGAGTTCAGTCGGAGTTGCGGTTCTAATCTTTCATGCACCTAATGATAAATATAGGTCTTCAAAGTTCGTGGTAGCATCGTCCTTGACTGAACCTCCTGGATGCTGAATCCATAGTTAGAAATTGTTGTCAAAGTCTATGAATCACATATGGAATCACATTCAGCCATCTAGCCACTTCTATTTGACATTATCCTGCCTGTAGTCTCCCAACAGGTTGTCATTGCATTTCTTCGTTCAAATGATGTCTGAAGGTCATTGTTAAAATTTCGATATACCAGATTTTTAATCTCAGACACGCATCGACAATTGCTGCCTTACTATGAGACATACATTTTTATGCTCCTCGCAAACGACATATTCAGACTGCAGCGCCACTATTTTGCATAATGTAATATCATTCAGCTCTTTTTTCTTACCAACATATTCAAATTTCATTGAAATAAGCTTACTTTGGTTCAAGTTATTGATGTTTTTGTGATTGTTCCTTAATTTATGATAATCAATGTATATATCGCATAGGAATTTCATCTATTTATTCATATAAGCAATCTTTAAAGCTTTGTTCAGGAATTTTGCTTTACGAAGGAATCTTTTGAATTCTGAATCCTATTTACATCATCATCATACAATTTCTATCAAGCTGATAAAAAAGACCTGAACAATCAACTATACTTAGTCTTTTTAAACGATGCATTGGAAAAATAGTTGTCACACACGTTCAATTGTCAATGATTTAAACAATGTTACTCGCTCACATTCAATTACAATGGTTCTGCAAACACGCGGATGAGTAAATGGAATCGAAAAATAAAAGGAGATAAGTGGGTATTCAATATAGACCATTTAAATCTCAATGGTTATCTTTAAGATCGCTTCCATCTTTCTAGATAGAACATAAGTTTATGCACTTGTTACACTGCATTGAATAAAGAATGTGATAAATTTAAAAACTTCACAAAAGTATAAGAAAAGTTATGAAAAGTCAGTGAGACGACATGAACGTTTTAGAATAATCGCTTCTCAAGATTGTCTGTGATCAAACGCCCACCTCATCAATTGTTCAAGTGTTAAGCAACGAACTAGAAGAGACAAGTCAGTGATGTTCAATAGAAAGCTCATTATACTGAATAATAATAATGCTACGCCATATAGTGCTTTAACGACTCGTAAGAAGATCGCAGTGTTTAGACTGCAATCCTGTAGCATTCAATCACTTTCCGATTATGTTCTATTTTTATCCTTGTAAAATGTTTTGAAAGAATAAAAAGTTCTTTATTGAAGCAGATGTCAATCAAACCTATTTGAATTCTTCATCTCTAGAGACAATGCATTTTTCAAAAAAGTATTTACAAATTACCAACTCTCTAAAAATAAATCATAAATTACGATGGAAATTATATTGCATAGTACATATTATTAATTTTATGAAAAATGAGTTATTTTCTTTCTTTTCAGAAATGGACAGATATTTCGGTAGATCTAAAATTGGCACATAATTTATTTATTGAATTTTTGTTTTAAAGTTAAGTGTTTTTGTTAGTTACATATAGAAAAATATCTATTACAAAATTTTCTTGAATTAGTTTTCATTAAATAAGACGACGGGGAATTTTAATTTTAAATCAAGATTAAACGACATTAAATATATTAGGAGTTGGTTGCGTAGAGTCTCCTTACACGGAAACGAGATATGGAATATATATCGAGATATATATTCCATAATTTTGTATTTTAAGGCTTATTTTTCTGTTTTTTTTTTTTTTTTTTAATTTGTGAGTGCATTGTTAATCATACGGAATTTTTACTTTCTATCTGTAATCCGGACTTTAGCACTTGCTAGACCTTTGCAATAAAGCGCATTTGTAAGACCCAAAATAATGAATGTTCCTGAAGAATTTTTCTGTTTATGACAATATTTGCCCATACTTTTTTAATTATGTAAAACCTAGAAAACCACAATTAAAGTAAATATATAATTAATTTAAAATATCGGAGAAAAAATTTAATTTTATAAAAAGTGTTATTATTATTTGCTCTAGTAGATTCCTTTTGTTGCATTCCAATAAATGCAATAGATAGATTTGAAGAAGCAAATTACAAATTAATTCAATAGCATTAACATTACGATTACTAATTCTAACGGTTAAGGAATAAGGAAAGGGAAGCCTTAAGTTATCAGTGATATTATTAATACTTAAAACAGCGATATGAAAACTACTTATATATAAGAGAGAGGAGATAAGAGTATATATATATATATATATATATATATATATATATATATATATATATATATATATATATATATATATATACATATACATATACATATATATATATATTAATTTTATAATAACTGATAATCTTTCAATCATACCAATTCCCCCCATGTAAATATTATATTCCTTTGCTACTGCTGATCTTGATATTTCAATGTATTTTTTCTTTTATTTGACCAACCTTTACATTTATCTTGTGGTTCTACTCCAAGTTTGGATGAGCATAAAAAAAAACTTTTATTATTCCACTTTACAATGCATATTTCATTATCCTAACACATTGACATATCAGACGAATTTCTTTCACTTTGGACATTTTTTTCTTTTGCAACACTGTTAAAAGGCTCATCTCACTTGAACTATATTCATTTAATATTTCATTAGATTGTAAGATTTCATGCTCTTTGCCGCTATCTTCTTTTCATCTTCATGACAAATATCAGTGTATTACACATCACCATTCATTATTACTTTCAAAACATTTTCTGCATCTAAATAACGTCAATTTTCAAATATTTTAATGGAAATAAAGCAAAAAAAAAAAAAAAAAAAAAATACGACTATGTTGAAAACCACAAACTATTTTTAATTTATTATTGTAGTATTCTTATATAAAATTTAAATTTTTATTTCTTATCAACTTTTAAAATTAAAAATTAAAACAAAAGTGAAGATATTTGTTTTGTTTCCATTTACACTTAGAAAATCTTATAATTAATTACTAGTGAAAGTTTGTTTCTGAAAGCGTGTAATTAAATCAGTAATTTTTACTTTAATAAAATCATATAACATGTAAGCTGACTTATTATTGAATGTACTTGAATTACTGAAATGGTAAGTGTAAATTCTGTATTTAATTCGGACAATTTGTGCCCAATCTCAATAAATTTTAAGAAAAAATACTCTTCTGAAAAGAAGAGTATAATGTATAGTTTACATAGGAACCTTTATTAACTAAGTTAACCATGAAATATTAATTTTTGAGCATTCCATAACTTTCTGTTCAAATATACATATATTACTTCTGTATGGCAAAAATTAGTGTGTATGAATATAATCAGCTATGTACCAATGTCCAATAAAATGGATATGAATGAAGGTAGCCATTTTCAAGTGACAATTCAACAAACAATCTACCGTTTATTTTAAAAGTTTGGTTGTATAGATAGCAGCACCGAAATGTCCAGTATAATGGACTGTGGTATTTTTAGGAATTAAAACTGCAATGATTTATTTGACATGCAAAATACAAATGTAATTCTGAATGGACACTGGGCCTCAGAAGTTTAATAAATAATGGATATTAACATGTTATTCATTGCATCAAATAAAGAAAAAAAAAGTCATAGTAAAAGTTGAAATGTATTAATAATTAAATGAAATAACACTACTGTAATTAAATACTTTCAGATTAAATTCAGCTCATCATAATTCATATCAACGAATTTTTAACATACTATCAATTTAGTATTGCAAAATAAGATAACATTTTAAAAAGAGAATACAATAAATTTTAAAGCATTAACATATCTGTGGTTTTTTAAACAAATGTACTCCAGGTATTTTAGTGGACAATTGCGCGAACTCGTGGTCAGCGTTTTTTTTTGTCGAGTCGAGGGTTCAAGTGACATGATACTAAAAACCTTCAGATTAGTGAGGCTAATCCACATTATATCCATCTTGTCTCCAAGTTCAAGTACTGTAAAAGTTAGGAAAGGGAGATGTCATTAGAAGTATAGATTTCATCACTTACCGACGTTCAAAATTACGAGTAACCCACGTACTGCTTCGAAGAACGAGGGTATTGAAACAATAAATCAATAGAAAAAATGTGAATTACTTAAGATGAAATGATAGGATATTTTTATGGAAAGTTTGGTAAACGCCTATCTTAAAATTCATATGATAGACGAAAATTATATTCTGTTTTTGAGAGGAAAAATGATTTTTCTTCTGTAATTTTCAGGTTTATTCAATGTAAAATTAAAGCTTTATATATATATATATATATATATATATATATATATATATATATATATGAATTTCGTACATAATAACAGGTAAATTATAAGAGTAGATATAATTATACTGCTTTTAAGATAATTGACTTGTTTTTGTCGTAAAATATCCTCTTGATAAATCTTTAAATAGTGGCAATGTTCCAAAATACATAGCACAAAGGCTTTGTGCTGTCTTTGAAAATAAAAGAATACTTTTATTAAAATTTTGCTGTCTAAAAATAAAGAAAAATAACTTAAAATTACTAATTATTACTTAATTATTCACTACGAAGAATATTAAAATGTAACTACTGTAGAATTTTTCATAGTCACTGATGGGCTCTCTGAATGAGCAACAGACCCGGATGTACCAAAAATTTTGATAACGTTTGATTTTATATCTTTTATCTTATACTGTGGTACATTGTAACCTTTTTTTATCTATAAATTAGATAATTACATCATCATTTCTTCGAAAGTGATTGCAATTATCAAACTCTCTTACAAATGGTTAGCTAGTCATACGATAAAATTATTTTCAAAATGATTGTAGGTTTTTAACAGACCTTCTGAACAATATAAATACTAAATCATATAATTTAAATAACCGCATCAATATTTTCTGGGGTAAAGTAAATATTGATGCGGTTATTTAAATTATATAATGAAATTATAGTTTCATTTTGTATAATGTTTTAAATTATTTGAAAACATTATACAAAATGAAACTACTTATATTTTAACTAAAATAGCAACTTCCTTTGGGAATGACGAAAATTTCCATTTTGCACTCGTTCCTTTAGAGGCTCATGCCCCAAAGGCTTAGTCTTGATTACAGAGATATATAAATCTGGCATTACAAATCATCCTAAAAAGCTCCATTCCATCTACAGTTAATATTAAAATATTAATCACAAAAAAATTCCTTGTGCATCCTTTCATAAACAATTGACTTTTCTTATTGTACATTTAAATCGATTTTCAATTAAAATTAATAGCGACAACACTCGCGATAATATTGGATATTCAGCAAAGCCTTTTATTATCCGTATACAATGGAAATTCACATTACCAATATAGAATAGTGATTAAAAATGTGATTAATAATAACATTTTTCTTCATAGATTCCCAGAATCAATCAAAATGTTGCACAAATAAAATGGGATCAAGTAAAAAAAAAAAAAACTGACTAGAGTCCTTTTCATGAGGGTTCTCTTATTTTTCTTAGTCCCATTAATTAAAAAAGTCTCAGTGAAAGATATTTTCCGGAAAACTAAAGAATGTTCTAATCCCTCCATGACACATGAGGGGATATTATTTTTAAACTCTGTGTATAGTATTAAAAGAAGTAAGAATTTAATACATAGTTAATTTTTAAACAATGATAGTAGTATACTTGTGACATGAAAAATATTATAAATGGCTGAATTATAACTGACTAAAATAAAATTAGTATACTTATTTCACTTATAACCTTATATAAATTGGAACATTAAGTGAAAGAAACGGAAATTCTACGTGAAAATAGCATCCATAAAATTTGAATCCATAGTATTTGAATTATTAGTCAAATAAAAACATTAAATGAATGAAACCGAAAAACAATAAAAATATATTTTTTATATCTATGTTTAAGGATACAACCATTTAAAATCATATGCTATGCAATTCTCAAACCATGAATAATAAATTAAGAATTAATTTTATTAATACATGTGTGAAATATGTAATTAACAAATCAATTAATAAATTTAGGAATACTTAGGAGAAAATACATTGTATCAAGAATTAAAGACTATACATGCCAAAACAAAAACTTCAAATTCAAAAGCAGAACGACGTGAGAAAAACAAATGTTACGGAGAGAGAAAAACAAATTATTTTCAATTGCTGATTTTAATTTTACGCATCAACATAGAACGGAAATTCTAAAAGGAAGACAAAAATAGTTACAGAAGTTGAATAAATTTAATTTAAGATTTTTCCTTTTAGGAAATAGAAATCAGAAACTCTTTTTCATCTGTTTCTGTTTTACTTTGTTTCTGTCCTTTCTTTTTTTTTAAGTAGTACCAGCTTATTTTACTGCTTTTTCATTTTTGTGAAGTAATTCCTCTCTTGAACTGAAAAATTCGATACATGATTTTCTTAAATTTCATCTCCTCAAGTACAATTTTAATCGAGTAAAAATTAGTTAAAAGACAATTTCACTTTCATTACATTTTTTTGTTTTATTTCACTGTGCACTTTTGCTTAATTGTGACAAATTTTAAATCTTAGGGTGCTGCTTATTTAACTATCAGATTTGAATTTTTAATTGTAATTTATTTAATATATTGGCTGTTTCAAAATTTCGAAACTCGCTCTCAGCTCCAGCTGCAATAGCTAAGTGGTCGCAATCAAGAACTCGAGATGGTTGTTTTTCCCAGCGGGATCGAATTCTCATTCGGCAAAATACCTGTCGTGTAGTAAGCCAGAGGCATGTTAAATCAGTAAAAATTCCATGTCCTCACGTTGGTGGGGTATGGAACTTTGGAGAGGAAGATGCCAGCTCAGATGCCATCCAATCACTTGATTGAGGTTTAAAATTATGTGGTACATCGCTAATAAGCACAATGTTATATCTAAGTACCACATTATTAAACCATTAAATTTAGAAGTAAAAGTCAGTAATAATGGAATTTCAAATTTGTATCCTAATTCATTATCTCAATGAATTATGAATATAATGTTTAATATTATATCATATTTAATTAAAACAAAACATTTGTAAACCTTATTAAAACCTTCTACTGATTTTCCATTCACTATTTCAATCATCTCCGTCATTAATTGCATTGTATGAATTAATATAAAATCAATGTTGCTAACAAATGAGTTTTACAAATATATATGTAAGCAAACATGCATATTTTCTTCTTCATTCGAAGACTATTGCTTCTGATTTAGTAATTCCTGAAATATTTTTCAATTGTTTTCTTCTTGTCCTCAAAGGATTACAAAAGTTTTCTAACTTTTCCGAATATTTTTAATATCATATTGGGTACTTATGTGTAGCCCAGAGAAAGAATGAAAATTTAAAGTGATTAGAACTCAAGTTATTCAAAAAAAAGTACATAAGAAGTGTGTTGAACACTAATAAACGTATAAAAAATACATTTAATTTTAAAATGTTCTGCCTTATGACAAAGGTGAGATGAATTCTTGAACGAATGAGTATATTTTAGGTTTTTTAAATGTAATTAAATTTTTATAACTTGATTCTAATATTATTAGATTGAAACAAAATGTATCGGCTTTAATTGTACCGAATGTTAAGCAATTTTTTTCAGAGCATTTGATCCTTAGAATCTTTGTGCTTACTCTTAATTTCGAGTACTTAATTATAAATTCAAATAATCGAATAAATATGTAATTTCAGTATTTAAGTTGTAATTTTCACTAAATGTCTATAAGTCTAATAATCACTAAGAAATCAATATCATATTTTAAGCCAATTAAATGCTCTAACATTTCACAACAAAACATAATTCAGTAAGTTACAAGCCTTATAAGTATTTTGAAATCGTAATGTAAAAATGTAAAGGAATTATGCACATATTAACAGTTACTTAAATAACGTAAACGACACATGGTCAGGAATCAAAATGGAGCCCCTATAACATTCGTATTAAAAATATACAATCACATTAAAAGAAAAACCTGAACATTATCAACCGACTACATCATTGAAAAGCATAATCAGATAATGAAGGCAAAAGATGGTACACTATGTTCCAACAGCGCAAAGTAAAAAGCTGAAAACTTAATATTGTTACATGTGATTTTCATTGAGCAACATATAAATCTGAGTAAATAACGAAATCTGCCTAATAAGACTTAATTGTATTTACAAACTACTGAGAAGTAATATTTATTTATTCATTTTTAGTTGCATACTTTTCGTTTATTTGATTTAAAATCATACTTCACATTTGCTTGATTTAACCTAGACTCATAATAATTTGTAGTTATTTGTGTATTTTAGTTATGGAACAATTCCGTATATATACGGATTGTATTTTCGTATGAAGATATTCATACATGTTTGATGTGCTTATGAAAGATGATAATAAGCTTAGAACATTTAAATTTTGATTTAAAAAAAGTTGAATAATGTACAGAAACATAAAAAAGTATTTACGTAAGTATTATAACGTATCTACAAAATTAAACAGATTCGTGTACGAGATAAAAGGATTTTAAATTTTAACTCGTATATATTTATATATGGATAAAAATTTTCTGTATTCTTTGCTATCTCATTATTTCAGTGAATTCAGACTAGTCTGAAAGTAATACATGAATATAAGTAATGCGGAGATATTTTAAGATGAATAAAACATTTCAGTTAAAAAAATTATTTTTTTGCTTATATGTTGCATGTCCTTCTTAAAATGATGGTGTAATCTATTTTCAACATTTGACACATTGAAATTATGACTCGTATTTCGTAGACATATTTGAGACGGTTGAACAGATAAAAAAGATAAGCCAAGAACTGGAAAGAAAAATACTTCCTTTCGCTTTTTTTAAAGGGGAAAAAATGTAAAAAGCAATGAAGTAAAAGGAAAAAAAGAATTTCAGACGTTGTGGAAAGAAGATTTATCAATTATAAAGTATTTTTTCAGTGTTTTCAACAAAAAAGTTATTAAAATCAGAATCAGGCAAAATCGAACTAAATTTGCGTTTTATTCTTTTAAACATAATATAAAGTTTTTTTTTCTTCATTTATTTCAAAGAAAGATTGATTTATCGATTAGTTCTATGTGTAGAAGATTTTAATTTATAAAGACATTTCTGATTTGGAAATTTCTTGATAAATGGTTTAATTATTGATGTAAAAGAAATATTTTTGCTGTGAATAAATATGCACACATTTTTTTATGGATTCCTCATGTCAGATGACTTTTCTTTACGGAAGCCTTTCTTATTTTTAACTTTCTTTTCTTAAGAGATACAGTAAGAGAATGCTAAAGATATTCATTAAACCAATACCTTAATAAATTTAGAAATATTTCTTTTTTTAATTTCCACAGAAAACACTAACAATAAATAATTTTATTAAAATTTGATATATGAATAAAATTGACAGATGCAAAAAGAATGAGTTTTCTGTCATTACATAACTCATTTTAAAACTCTAAAATACCATGTACTTTCAAGAGGTATAATAATTACATCCTATTTATATATTTATTATTATGTTCCGATTATTTACAATGATTTAAATGTATTTGCTTCATGTTTTTCCCCTCATATATCCTATATTTGAATTATTTATGATTGCTTGGTTCTGGAACTTTTGTTTATTCGTGGTCTTTAACGATATTGATAATGTAATTACTAAAGTTCTGATGGTTAGACACGTTGAAATAGTTTAAACACATTCTCAGTTCAAAATCGGGGACATTATGTAACTGACATTATGTCCATTTTTGAATTGATCTTAAGTCTTTTGTCTTGATATTTATTTTTTTTTCGATAAAATTATGCTAATTTAACGTAATTGTAATTTCATTATTGATTTTATTTTGGTTTCCTGTTAAAATTATTATGCAGGAAATGTATTCTACAACAGTTTAATATATGGTTTCTAATAAATTGTTGACAACTTACATCATAATATTTTATATGTCTCAATTTTCTATAATTTATTTAACTAGAATGCTTAGGTGTTTTTTTCTATTTTTTACTAATTGTTTCAATCTTTTGTGCAATATTTGTAGTATCGTATTTCTAATAACTGTATTTTAATTTTGAATTTAATAGATATAATTTATAGTTTATTATTTTGTATAACTTAAAATTACAGTTAAAAATATTAAAAAAAAACTTGTTAACATTAATTCACCCTCCCCACCTCACCCTATATATATATATATATATATATATATATATATATATATATATATATGTTACAACAATCAACCTAAAGATTTATGGTCACTAATAGGGTGTTACTGCAGAGAAAAGATAACAATGTAAGCATCAGTTCAACAGTCAGAATAAGAATAAATTGGTTATTTAGTGAAACACAAAAGCAATATTTATTTATTTTGAAAATAAATGTAATTTAATAGCTATATCAAGAAAACATTAATTAAAAAGAAATAATTAGTTTTATAAAAGGCAGAGGAGTTAGTTTTATACTGCCTTTTGGATTTATCAGGAGTAAGTATCTTTGAGCAATTCTCCTTATACATTCTAATTTAGCATTTTTAAATTAAGCCTTCAAAAGTAAGATTGATCATGAAATGTGCCATAAAATATGTCTTCTTCTTCACAACGATAAGAAAATTTCAAAGGCTTGCGGTCAGCAACAATCAGATTCGTTACTGAATTTCATTGCTGTTAGTGAAGTTAATTAAAATCTATTGAAGATAATGTGTACCAAAGTTCCAGTTTAGATGGAGAGTTGTCGTTTAATTGCGTTTATTAACAACGCACTGCGAAACTACAGAGGGTTATTGGCGATATGTAATGTAGAAGAATATAAGTGGAGGTATCTCATAAATCAATTCTATTATACTTTCTCTTACATACATATATATATATATATATATATATAATGTAAAGACACATAAAATAATTTACTCTAAATTCTAATATTTAGTGTCTTATTATCATAACTTCATTTTTATATTGGAAAAATTTCGCTTTTCATCACAAACATACTTTAAAAAAATCAAACAGATTAATAATTGATACTTACCAGAATTTGTAGAAAATTCTTCACTTTTTACAAACTGAAGACATTGTTCGACCTTTCTTAAAAGAAAATTAAAGATTTCTCCAAGAAAAGCTATTATTCTTTTTATATGGTAATTCTTGATGCGTGAACAAAGTTCAAAAACTACAAATATTTTCTCTTTTAAATATGTGTAAAAAGTATAATGAGGGGGAGAGCGGTAATAGAGTAAAGTTTAATTTTTTCTCATGTTTATCTCTTCACGACATGTAGAGGATAATTTAGGATATTTTCCCACAAAATTCTAAGCTAAACAAACTGAAACTATTTACGGTGTAGAATTTTTTATTTTAAAGTAGGTTTTGGAAATTTTGAAGTCATATCACCGATATGCAGCAACATATAACGTTTTTTAACTGCTTTTCTATTAAATAATTTGTTAATGTATAAAGAATCGTGCAAAGAAAAGTTTTTGATTTCAATAGAACTGAAAACAACCTCACTTTTGAAGGATTTTAAATAATAAATTGTGATAAAATATTTTATTTTGAATAAATATATTGTTTCACATATTTTAATATTGATATGGTGCATATTTAAATTTTCATTGTTTAATTTGATTTCAAAAATTTTTTATAAACACATATTTACACAACAATTCACACACACACGCAAATACCCTAAAGTACAATGAACATGGTAGAATAGTGGTCATGGGCGGGATTCGTGACCATCGTTTTTTCTTCTAATTGCGTGTTCAAAGCCTAATGCCTCTGGAATCCACTAAGCAGGGAGGCTAATGCACGTTAATTCTGGTTTAGGTCCCTAGACTTTCCTTTGGCGGGGAATGGAAGTTTGAAAAGGGAGTTGTCAGCAGAATTGTCGTCTCCATCATTTGGTAGTGGTTTAGAAATACTGCGGTCCGTTGTCAAGAATGCTCGTGTTTCTTCTCAGTACGACGTTAACCATTTGATGGGCTATTTATAAAAAACATTAAATTTCAGTTAAAACTTCTCTAATATGAATTAATAATTTTAAAATGACACAATACCAAATAGTAAAATTAATTTTTATTTATTTCCTGATTTTTAAGATCCGGTATAAATAATATACCACTTCCCTTCTAGGAAGTCATATTTGCACACTCGTTGTTTCGCATTCCTTCGAAGAAATAATAAATATTTTCATAAAAAGTATATTATTTTAGTTAATTTGGGAAATAATAGGGTCACAAAACACTTTTGAAAAAATGAGAACTCTATGGTGTTGTATTTTATTTCAAAGAGTGATAATTTATGCGACTTAACTTTTTTTAGTATAACTTTTTTTATACATATATGATTTTCATAATCCTTCAGAAAGGAGCTCTTTAAACAAAACAAGTTCTTAATCCACGTGTGGGCTTTCTATTAAAGATATATATATATATATATATATATATATATATATATATATATATATATATATATATATTAAAAATTAATTAAAACTGGATTATAAGGCTATTTTAAGAAAAATTAAGAGTAAGAGAAGATCCATAAGAGTTCAAAAACTAGCCATCCGCGGTAATTGTTCGCATTCGGAACATACCCTCTCACATGTGGGATAGACAGATATGTCAAAGAATAATACTCCAACCTTCCTTATTCTGAAGTATTTGTATGGATGTATACACGATTACTTTTCTTTCCTTTTAATCACTGCTAAAGCAGTATTTCTATATCTTTTCAGTTTAGAAGGAATCATCCTTTCTTTCAAGATTCACATATGATGCCTGAGGCTAAGAATTTAGTTCCTCTTACAAAGCAGTTAACTCTTCGCTGTATTGAATCTTTTGTAATACCTTTCTTCATGATTTTCATCTCAGTTAACTTCAGTTAACTTAGATTATTTGATAACATCCATCGCTAGAGGCAGTGAACCCCTATTGTCGTCCCTCAATTGTCGGCAGCTTAACGACTATTTTTATTTCTTACTAACACTCTGCTATATCAATTATTGTTTGTAAGTTTCATGTCTATCAACAAGTCCGAAATCGGCTCTCTCCAGCCAGTTCTATCTTAGATGTCCTCGAAGACTCTTTGCTTTGTTAGAGTGTTTGCAATAGTTTTGGTTTTGAGAAATCCTTTTTTCCCCTGAGCTTTTGTTGCCTTTTCGTGTGCACACAGCGATGATAACTTTTTATTAGCCTCTTAAGGAGCTGTTGTTTTATGCGAAACATTTTGGCATACCAGTTCATTTCTCAATTTTTTATTGTTTGCTTCAATTTTAATTACATTTATCTTAAATATACTCAATTTAATATTTTTTCGTTTGCTTTATTTTAAATTGTATGTAGCTGATATCTATTCAATTTAATAATTTATCGTTTCTTTTAATTTTAATACCGGAAAAGTTTACTATTGTCCATTTCTCTATATTTCATCGTTTACATTTTTATTTTATTTAACTGAGTAATTTAATAAAAATTATAAAATAAACACTCCTTAGATGACTAAATCTGTTCTTTTCAAAACTTTGCATACATTTTCTTTTCCTACTTTAAATTTCCTTTATTCAAAAAATAAGTTTGATTTTTGCTTCACTGGCACTTTATCACACATCAGTCTGATTCGGAAATTTTAGTGCTGCCTTCTGTTGCTTTCTAACCCTCTGTGTGGGCGATGGTATAAATTTTATATTACACAGTTTGATGTATGAAACGGACACTTTATATATTTTGATTTGAGTAATTAGTAATATTTACATAAAGTTTCAAACTTGTAGATTAGTTAGCTGATGAAATTAAATTTTTCAATTTATTTCTGAGACATTTTTGTAAGGGATAAAACAACCACTTGTTAGGAGCTTTCATTAGATTCAAAGCAATATTTTTTATAATCATTCTGCATAGTTGAGCCATCTAATTTATGTAAATAACACTATAAGCTACCATTTGAAAGTGAAAGTGTAGGGATAAAAGGTATTTTACAGAGATTTTTAGGGTGCTAAATATGTGGTATAAAAATATACCACCGCCCCTGAAAGGGTTAATAAAGATAATACACACACACACACACATATATATATATATATATATATATATATATATATATATATATATATATATATATATATATATATATATATATTGACATAACTGTGCATGTATCACTTTTGTTGAATAAGTGCAAAATCATTAGAATTTTTTTTTTCTTCAGTATAATAGGAAATGAGTTTTATCAATGTGTTTACTCTTCAAATTCATTATTGTTATTTCGGACAGTCATTATTCTAGAAGTGCAAATAATTACTTACTTTGTAGGAAAAATAATTATTTTATCAATAACGTATAATCGTAAATAAAATATTATATAAAGTAAATTCATTGAATATTTTTTTATCGAAGTAAGATACCTGAGGGTAATACTGCCAATGCCGGTAGTATACACACATGGAGGTTTCAATGCTCATTTCCACTGTAATCAGCAGATGACTGGTGCATTGAAAACGAAGTCATGAATAAACTGTAGCTGCACACCGAGAGGGATTTGTCAAATAATATTTCCCGAGGATCACTGTTTGCGTAGCTTCCCATGACGTCCTTTGTTATTTTGACGTGAAAAGTTTCTCTTTTAAAGTAATGTAATGAACTGAATCTACTGAAAATTTTAAATGCTCCTCTATAACATGTAATTTTTTTTTAGTAATCATTTGCAATTAAGGGCGTGACAAAAATTATTCTTTGAAGGGGGAGGGTGGGTGGAATTCTGATACTTCAAAATGAATTTCACACTTTATTGTTTATGTTTGAATATTAATTCGATATTCAATTACACAATATTCAATATTCATTCGAATATTAATTTTTTCTGAAAATAATCAGCATAAAAAGTTTTAATTTTAAACCTTCAGTAAAGTGCAATCCCTGAGGTGGTGATGGGGTTACGGTCCCCATATCCACTCTCCGTTGCTACTTCAATGATTATAGTTCACGCATAAGCCAATGTGCTTTTAGAAACTGGTAGCTGTAGAATTATCCGAACACTGATGGCTACATTACCTTCCACTGATCCACTATTATCTCTACAAGTGGGTGCCATAAATGCCTGTGAACCTTCTTTTGCTTCATATGCATGTTAAATTTAATATTATGATTATTCTACTCTTTTGCACTGCATTTTTATGACCTGGTCAACATGCTACCAAACATAAAATATTAGGTAACATTAAAGTCAAAAGAATTTGCACTTGACTTCTTTTGTCCTTTATATTCGACCTATTTCGAATATAAATTAAGATTAACAGTAACTAAAACTTTCCAACAATCTAATGTGATATTTAATATATTTAGAGAATGAAAGAGAAACTAGAACGATTGAATAGATGTCCTTTTTTTGTAAGAAGAGTAAATAGATCTTAAATTTTATATTTAATTGAAAAAGGAAGCTATCTTCAGTTTTAAATTTTGATAGGTATTAAACTTCATAACAGAAAATCATTTCATATAATCAAATTAGTCCTAATTCCTTTAGCAACAGAAAATAGTTTTATAAAATTTACATTTAATTTGTATATAGGACATTACATTTAATTTACATTTAATTTGTAAAAAGACCACATGTGTTTTATGTTGTTCCTTAATGTACTATTCGCAGAAGCCCTTGAAACTGCCTGAGTAGGTTTATTTTAATATCTATGAATGTGAAAAACTTGAGTAAATACCATCACCTACATTTTATTTTAGATACAGCCCCTCACAGCTCAGTGACCGAAGCAAATCTTATCCTCCATCTGGAATTTAACGAGTTTTCCCAACAACACGATATTAAACTCTGTAATTTAAAAGATGCGTTACTAGGGTTTCCGACCGACTCAGGTTCCCAGACCTGTAAATTGATGATGCCAAACTTTGGTGAAACTGCTGATGTGAATTTCAAATATGCACTTCGTTTCACTTCCGTAAATACTCTTCGTCAATATATTGGCCGGAAAACGTGCTTTGCCAAATTAGGATAAACTATATTTTAATGCTGAATTGTATTTATTACGTGAGTTTGTCGACTAGTATATAAATTCCTTAGACGATTATGCAACGATATAATCTATTGCATCGATTAGAGATTGCTGAAAACAGAGATTTGAATGGTTTAAATGTTTCTTATTATTCAAATGAATTCGGAAGAAAAATTACGATGCCTTTGATAAAGGACAAAAGAACATTGAAGAAGTAATATCTATCATAATATGATATTGATTACATTTTGTAAGTAAATAAATCTCCTTAAAAAGTAAAAAAAAATATCGGAATTCATATATTAGTTTTTGTACATTATAAAAAATTGATCAAGCATCCTATGCAAGTCGATAAATTAAAAATTAAAGTAATTCTAAATTAGAGAAAAAATGAAATAGACAACGTTTTCATATCGAAGATGCATTAAATGATATCAAAGTGCTACAAACAAAGTGAAGTAAAGGAGATGATATTCAAAACTTTTGAAAATGATATTGCGTTTAAAAATTTCAAATAACAGAGTTAAATCAGTATTATATATAACATTATAAATAAATAAATAAAAAGAGAATGCAAAATAAATAGTTTCATATATTTGAGCTTGTGAGGGTAATCTAACTTATTTGTAATATTAATATTAGTGTACAATGCAATCAATTGTTATGAAAAAACGCTTAAAATTAATTAAGCATTTTTGAGAAATATTGAATTAAAATTTTTTCATTAAAATAAAATATTTAAACTTCATTTGCAATTTTCCAGAAATAAGAAATTTGAAATGCTTCTTTTACTGAGCAATCAGTAATACAAAGGAAGTATTTTTATAAGAAGTGATGTTATAATTTAATATAATTTGAATTATTGAATCACATTCACCTAATGATGCACGTGCACTTGTGAACGTAGCGGCTTGTGAGCTAGTCGTTGAGACTGTATTCACGACGAACTTTGAGTGATTCATGAGAAAGGATGAATCAATTGCGACACACCACAATCACGAGATAAAATAAATGTTAATGTTAGAGCGTTAGCGAGCAGGAAGAAAATCTACGATGCCATACCTGTTGGAACTTCTGACCCTCCTTTTGATCAATTACGCCTGATGAAGTGTCAATGCCAACCGGTCCAAGGATAAAGTGAGAGTGTTGCACTTACTTCGAAGATCGTAAAATAGCTTTGTTCTCATGTAAAACAGCGTAGGATATAAAGAATAGAGGTTTGACATGGCTACTCGTGGCTTATAATTGAAGTTGAGTTTCCGATTGGTAGACAGTTGGTTATTGCTTCAAACACGAGCACTTTCCTCGAGTTCAAAATAGTGGGGCCCCTTTCTAGGATGTTGAAAAATAGTGTAAAGTATTACTTGCGCCAACAACGTCAGAATTAAGCATCCTCCTCAGGTGTAGAAAAAAGAGGAATTTCAATCGTGAAAAAGCACAAGTTATGTTAGTTGATGACATAGCTTGTAGCTCTGATGTTTCGTGATATAGCACGGTTCGCCCACTTCCCTTAAGTTTTCTATCTTGTGGTGAGTTACAGTGAGACATTACAGCTGTGTTCATTATGGCTGTTGCTGTGTTTTCTATTGGTACACAGTTAGCTGTGGTGTTGGCAATATGCCCTCTCCTCGAGTGTAAAATAAGGGAGGTTTCTTCTCAAGTTTAAAAAATGAGAGAAAAGCTAGACCATGCCCGTCATTCCACTCTTCCCAGTTCTCTAGGATGACAGAACTGTGGCTAGTTCTAGAAACTGCTGAATGCTCTCTTAAGCCCTGAAAGTTCCGGGGGATCATGACATACTGTGACTAGTTCTATAATCTACATTTTCAACATATTTATTATAATGAAGGAAAGAATCGCTTAATATGACACTTTCAGCTACAACATTATCATTTGATTCAATACCAATCTCAATATCGTTTGTGGTTTACCTTCCAACATTTTTACTATTTTAAAAATATACTCTAACTTTGTGGCATTCTTAATAAGTCCACTACTTCTTTTATAGTAGTAAAATACTCTTTGTGTAATCTAAGTGTGTACAGAACAAGATACACGAAAAGTATTTAAAAATTGTCAATCGATTTTATGGGATATCAAAAAATGAATGCCAATTATTTCCCCCAATATTTAAAAATGATGCAAACAGTTATATAAATAGATACAAACTATAAAAGTAGTTGCAATTAACTTTACCATTGTGAATTCCCCAATCGTAAGATACATGAAAAAAAAAGGATACAATAATGTATGTGAAGAATTAAAGGAGGTGCCACGACATGGTAGATGCTTGTTTACATTTGTCAGCTCTTTAAAATTGATCATGTTGTGAATTGCTCCCAGAATGGAAACACTTTTGGGTGTTTTTTTGATAAAAAAAAAAGTGTGATACATAGTTGGAAAGATAAAAGTTTAAGCTATTCAATAATGTAAAAAAGTAAAAAGGACAAATTATTTAAAATGACATTGAAATTAACTACAGTAAAGAACTTTTCCTAATAGTTTTTCCCAGTCTTATTTAATAACACTTGAATACCTTCAAATTGATTTCCATGTGGACGTAAGAAAATTAGATAACATTGAAAGGGTGGTATAATTTTAACAATATGTAACAAGAGTTACCTTACTAATTCAAACAAGATGTTTAAATATTTTATAACTGTAAATAACATACGGAATCGTATACGACCAAGACAGAACAATTACATGTAAACCTCGTGAAATTTCCTTTATATATGTATAATATTATCTAATTTACCATTTAGTGTTTTTTAGAAGATTGTTGAAAAGTATTTATGGAGTTTCACGAATGTAAACATAAATTTCCGAAATCTTATTAAATATGAGTTTTAGTTTATTTCAGTTTTACTCAAAAATGCAAGAAAATACTACCTACATTCTTTAAAATACTAATAAATGGAACGTTTGCACAAACTCAGGCATATTCAGAATGAAAAAAAAATGTTAGTCTTATAATATATACTCACAGTGTGTATTCTATAATGAATGCATTTTTTTAAACTTCTTTATTTTAAAACATTCACAAAACATATTTTTAAAATAGAAACAAGTAAAAAATTTAGACTCTTACAAAAGATCATGAATTAAATTATATATTTCACTTTAAATGACTAAAACTGTTGTGAAAAAATTTAAATGTATTGTCCTTTCAGTATTACTTTAATTTCATTATACATTTCGAATATTATGCAAAATAAGTATGGCCATTTCAATTCGTTCCTTTCTTTGACCGAAATAAATAAATGCTATTTTTTTTTTATTTATGTTTAAACTTTTTTGGATGAATGTAATTGTTCTATGTACATCATTGATAGAAAAAAAATATTTTATTTTTTTTATCAGCAGAAATGTAAGCAGATCTTTGAAATGGTTTCTCTTTTCAGACATGATAATTGATGTTCGGTGATTAAATTCAAGAAAATGAATAGAATTAGGTTTGAAACGTTCCTGAGAGAGGTGCTCACTAATTATTTTGTCACATTCTGTCGGAAATTAGATTTCTACAGAATACTCTGAAATAAGAGATAAGTGACTCCTTGGAAATAAACAGGAATTAAACAAGAATGTTTTATGAGCGACATTTATTTAAGATTCGATATTGTATTCAGAAACAAGGAATATTTCAAATTAATTAAATTTCATGCATATTATAACATAGAAATTAATTTATACTTTTCGGGATGATCTATGTAAGTTTAATAAGTAAAGAAAAATTTTTAAGTGAGATATTCTAATAAAATTAAATTATAATACGCTAAAGAAAGTTATGTTACAGAAAGAAATATCACGAGTTTCACAATACGCTCATGCTTCTTATTCGCTTAATTTTTTGACAATAAATTATAATTTTTGTATCTAACAGAACAACATAACTATCTAGATAATTAAAAATTTGGGTTTAGTTAAATTTTAACACTTTTAGCAGCAAATAACTGAAAAAATTGTATTCCATTGAATTTTATATTTGTTATTGTATTAGAATAATTAATTCAAAATATAAGTTAGGAAAATTATTTTTCTAAAATAATTTAGTGTAAAGGACGAGTTAATTATTTCCTACGAAATAAATTTCCTATGCAATTTGGCTACATTAAATGTTTTTTTTATCTCCATAACCTCTTTAAACGAACAAGAACTAAATATTTTTAGTGAGACAATCCCTGATAGCTTTTGCCCCATACCTATCTTACCTATTTTATTTGAACTTGCTAAAAAGATTATCCTTAATGGATTAAACAGTCTTTTAAATACTCATGATATCCTATTCCATTAACAACAAGGTTTTAGGGAGAAACTATAAATCACACCAACTAGCTTCTTCGTATTGTTGAACTCGTGAAGTTCGATTTTAATAATAATGAATCAATAGTTGCAATTTTCCTTGATATTCAAAAGCAATGCAACAAAGTTTGCTTTGAAGGACTGTTCTATAAATTAATCAAAATTAATCTCCCCTGTAATTATTAAATTAATAAATTAGTAGCTAAAAATAGAGCTTTTGCAGTCAGAGTAAACATTACTTACTCAAAATTAATGAATATTTTCGTAGGAGTGGCTCAAGGATAAATTTGTAGATCGACATTACTCGCTTTATTCGTGAACAACAAAATAATTCAAAACGACTACTTGGATGTATGTAGATGGCGCAGCGATATTAGCTCAAAACAAAGAACCCATTGCCAGAGCACTACAAAATCATATCATACTCCTAGAAGACTGATTCACCAAATATAAAATATCCCTTAGTGTTCACAAAATGAAGGCCGTATTCTTCTCATACAATAGACCAAGAATAAATCCTGATGTCTAAGTCAACTACCAAAACGTACCTTGATATAATTTTAGATAAGAATCTCCGTTGGAACAACACATCCTACACATTTTAAAGAAATTCCGAGATAGCATGATTTCTATTTATCTCTTCGTTGCTCGGAATTCGATACTAAGTGTAGATAACAAGTTGCTTATCTATTCTCAGGTTCTTAGGCCAATCTTAACATATAGTTTATGAAATTCAGTTGTTTGCTTGCTGTTAAAACACTCATCAACAAGCTAAAAAAATTCCAGAATAATATTATAAGATAAATTGGTAACTCTAGAAGTTCATGAGGAACACTAACATTTATAATGCAATTCAGTTCCCACCCATCAGAACCACCACGCAAAAAATAACCTTTAAATTCTTCAATAACTTAATACACATCAACAATAATTCCTAGCATAACATTTCAGATTACACTCCGGGCCCACAAATTAAATGACCTAACAATTTCCTTATAAATTTCTGATTTCTACTCTCTCGAAATTCCTAATGTTAATCTCTCATAGACACAAATAATATCCTTTTCCACCTATCACACTTAATCCAGCATCCAATCAGAACACGGCATCTCATCCTCGCATCTCACACAAAGATTTTTCAAGAACTGATTCTAACAGAAACCCTGACATGGAAGTCAATTATGCTATAGTCTGGTCTCTTAAGTTAAGCTCCATAATTACTGCTATTCTTACTCGTAGCCATATAAGAAACTCTGTTTTCTTACAAAAATCTTTTAATATTTTGTCTAATAAATTCAACCTATAGAAATTCTTAATACACTTTTAAATTCACGAAGTAAATTTTCCCTTTCTCATTATCAATATTTTTTAAAAACAACTTTAATATAAAATAGCAGTTCTGGGATATGGAAATTACGAGCCATGAGGCTCATGGATTTCAAATAAGTTATCCAATGCAATTTTATTGTGAGGTGTAGTTTGAAATACAATAAGACATTAACCATGATGCTTATATGATTATTAAACGTTTACAATATTCTGTAACCGTTATTAAGAATGTAAGTATCGAATATATTGGTGAAATAGAAATAATATTTCGAATGGAATCATCACACTTTAATGTGATTGTGTTTAATGGCAGGTAATTAGAACAGAAATGCTATAGTAAATAACATTATGCTCTGCAACTGAAATGAAGTAAATTAAAGTCAAGTGTTACTTCGTAAAAAATCTGCGGGCACTTTTAGATTTGTAGAAATATTGTCATAAAACTCACAATTATCTTAAAAGTGATGATTAAGTAATACCTTTTAATCTTACTTCTCTTGATAGAGGACTTTTTGAAAAATGTTTTTGAAATTACTTGACCCTTAACTAATACTCGTAAATTATAACTGAATCTAATAAGTCGTTAACTAGATATTGTGAAATACAAATGGGTATAAAAATTAAAGTAGAAAAATAACGGAACTGTAGAATGCAAAAATTAGGAATATGATTATGCAGTTTGGATGTAATATTACTATAAAATATTGAAAGTCTGAGAAAACTGATTATATAAATTACTTTCATTCATACTTTCTCTTTTTTAATATAGTAGCTTTTAGGAAGTTATCTTGAAAATAACCATTGACTTTTACGTCAAATTTTTCGACACATAATGAGTAAGAACAACAAATGAAGAAAGGCATGGAATTATATATATATATATATATATATATATATATATATATATATATATGTATGTATATAATAGTAAAATAAGGTCTAATCTGAAGCTATAATATTTGTATTTCAAAGCTGAGTCGAAAGAAAAGGGCCAAAAGGAGACTTTAGATTATTTGGAAAATACAATCAAAAAACTTATTGAATATTCACATAACTTGAAAGCAATAGTCCCATAAGAAGAAATTGAGTTTTCAGCTCTTTATTTATTGAAATTTTTGCACAGTTTATTATTCGGCAGCAAATACGTAATGATACTCTGTATGATAACTACATTAATTGCAGTTTATTAAATTTGAACGATCTGAATAATTAGTAATTATGTGTCTCTGCTTCTTTATGATTCGAATTTCTCTGGTTTTAAATTAAAAATGCAATAGATTCTGTATACTTACACATGTAACAATGAAAGCGAAATTTATTGTAATTATTAATAGTTTTGGTAAAATGATTTTATTAATTTTTAAAGTAATGAAAAAGGAGTAAGAGAATTTTTATACAAGTTAAAGTTTTCTTGATTACTCGTATTACTTCTACTGAAATGTGTGACTTAAACCATTTGAAAAAATTCCTGTAATTATCTTAAGGAACTCTGAAATTATAAAGTGTTACCTACAAGAATTGATTGATTAATTTTCTGAATTTATACAAGAGTAATTCTAAATAATTCATATAAGCTTTGAACAATATTCTGTAAATTTTAATTTATAAATTGTTTATTGCGTTATTATATGTTAAAACAGACAGTTTATTATCTGATGTATTGTTATTACAGAGATAGTGAAGGGAATTGGCATACAGCAGTATACTTCTTGAATATAACTATTGTATTTATAAAAAGTGTGGCAAACTAATGAATCTATTGGAGCACGTTAGCTTTAAATTCGTAAGACATAGGATCATCTTACAAAAAAATATTTTTAAAAAAAGTTGCAAAAAGTAGTATCTAAATTTACAAATATTAAATTACAATTTTAACTAAGCTGTCAAAATAGGTTTTAGATTCACTGCTTAATGTCACTCAGAAGAAAATCAAATAAACCTGTAACTGCTGGGAGCGAATTTCCAACTCTGGATCAATAATTTAATCTGACCGTACTATACTTCCTTTTACTAGTGATAACTTTTTATCTAACGCTGAATAATAAAATATTTATTTTTATCAAAGTAATCATACACCTATTTTTGTTGATCTAATTCTAAGAGACTTGACTGCTTTTTATAGGAATGGTCATTGTAACCCAGAGGCACCCTAGTAAACATTTTCTCTCCTATGGGGCTTACTGATTTTGGTAAATAAATGAGACGCTCTCCCGGGGTGCCCTAGCAGTCTTTCTCTATTTTTGACGCTCTATCTAGTCAACAATTTTTAAAAATCCTTTTTTCCCCTATGAATCTGTGCACCGGAAGATACAGGTTAAGAACAACGCAGGCTAACTAGAGGGAATAGTATGCTTCTTTCGCATCCCAGTAAGAAATTGTGTTCAATAAATGTTTGAAAAATTATACATTTTTAAATAAACTGTAAGCAATTAAACCTGTTCTATTTATTTATTTTTTTAAAATTAATTTCTTAAAATGCCTTACACATTCTCTTATTTTTACTATTATGGTATTACTGAAATGCAAATAGGAAAATATAAAAATGTAAACATTTCAAAATCTAAATAAAAATTAGAATTCCTCTTATTAGGATAATTTATCAGAAGGATTAAGAGAGGAGTGTATCCAAGATTCGCTCTGACAAAAATCTCGAACAGAGTTTTATTTCTACAAATGCACTCTCTACTCTGATAAACTTTCTATAAATCGTATTTGGAATTTGTTGGATGAAAACTCATAATGCTTTTTTTTTTTAATTTCGATCTAAAGCATTTTGACCCTAAATTGCCTGTTAGTATATTCTATATAATGAAACTTGATCATTAACATACTATTAATGCATTGCTTTTTAACTGATAACTTACAATTTCGATATAAAAGTTCAAAATAAAAGTTTTCGTTATACATATTACCAACTTAATAAATATAGCATTGAGAAATATTAATCAAATAAAAAAGAAATTGGAACAAAGTTGTAACTATTTATAAAAATAAGAAAAGTTAGCAAATAAAAATTGTTTTTAAAAAGAGAAGAGATTTAGTGTGTAAGAGGGTATAACCCTGTATAATCCAGGATGTCACAAATTTTTCAGATTGAAATTATTAAATTAAACAATTATTTTATTAATAAATGTTGTAAAATGACGTTAACCAATTTGTTTTAGTAAGAAAATAAATCAGGACTTTGAATGAGAAAAAGTTTGTTAAAGAAAAACATCTTTACTTTTCATTGTAAATTATATTCATGTTCGAAAAGCGAACATAATGAGAAAAATATATTATAGGATTCAATGATTTTAATTTCACGCTTCAACACGGTGCTAAATTTTAAAAGAGACAAAACTTCTTTTTTTTACAGATGATGAACATGCTTAGTTTGATTTTTTTTTTAACTTTTAGAAATAGAAATCAGAAATTTCTTTCCACCCTAATTTTTTCTGGTTTCTTTTTCTAGATAATAACCACTGATTTTAGCACTTTTTCATTCTGGTCGAGTAACACATCTTTTCAACCGAAAAATTAGACACATGAGTTCCTTAAGTTTCATTTACCTGATAATAATTTTCAATCGGTTAAAACCACCTCAAGTAGATTTTATGTTTGACTGCTTTAATTCTTCTTTATTTCAAATTCTTTGCGATCTTTTGCTTATTTAATTGAGGTTCGATTTAATCTGAGGAGGATATACTTATTTAAAAAGTAAATTTGTATTTTCTCATTTATTATTACAACTTTTCATTTTTTATCATTATGACGAGCAGCCATTTCTTTATTCTATTATTTTCGTGAATTCAAGGGTGAAAATTCTTAATTTGAATACTTCTAAATCGAGTACTAATTTGAAACTTTAGCTAATTAATGATGATTATTAAAATATTAGCTTGAGAAGTATATTAATGTTAGTATAAGCATTTAAGGGTTTTTTTCCAACTTCTATTTTAAGTAATCATATTTTATTTCGTCATAATAATCTTTATTTAGATCCAGATAATAGTGATAAAAATATCATTTCTTTAGTTGAACAAAATTAACTAAGTATTACAAACATGAAATTTTCAAACAGTTTTAGGAGTTTGGGATATTTTTAATTATTCTTCAAGTATCAGTTTTGTAGGTAATTAATTTTTCACTTCATTAAAAATGGAAGATTAAATGGAATATTATTATAACGCATATCATCTAAGTCCGTTGGAGCTAAAAGTTGTCAAGTTGGAGAGAAATTTTGGTGAGTGAGGTGCCAGCTAAGTTGCTGGATTTGTCACTTTACCATAGCTTAAAATTACGATTTTAAGACCTGTTACTTTGCTTCGAAACGCGATGTTTTTAAGCTATCAGTTAATCAACTTAACATCAACATTTTGGTACCAAATAATTTTTAATAGTACGGTTTTTCAGTAAGTAATTTTTTTCTGTAAATATTACTCTTTTAATTTAATTTATTATAGTAAATAATTTCAGCAAAAATAACAATGCTTATTTCCCAAACAATTTATCTTCTTTACAAAAACAAATGGCTTTTGCTCAAATTATTCTTTTCATAAATACGTATCTCTACCTCTTGAACTTTACAAAAAAATTTCTCAAATAAACTAATTTTTTGCATTTATTTAACACTTTAATTGGCACTTTAATATATTTGGCTGAAAGAGTAATTAACTTTCTATATTTATTTAATACTTTAATTGGCAATTTAATATATTTGGTTGAAAGGATAGTGACATTAAAGAGTCGTGACGTTGACTCTCCGTGATTTTTTCTTTTCTGTGATATTGGGAACATTTTAATAATTTGAATTACAACAAATTAGAACTTCTACCTAACCTAAATGAAACGTGATTAGGTTAATATGGTGAATGTAAAAATGAAGTGAATTTAATTAGAGAAATTGATATATAAATAAAAACGAATTGCACAAAAATGAAGGGAGATTATAAAATTTGGATTGGAGCACGTTAATTAGCATATTCTATTATAGTGAAGTCTATTTAAAGTGCTAAGATAAGTACCAGTTTTTAGTGAGAAATCTATGAATCAGAACGAGAGTGATCAGAGAAGCTCAGATTCCATTATTAGAGCATAAACTACAATAGAATTACAGTATTTTGTGGGATACTAGAGAGATAGTGATTTTATCTATTTTTCAGTGATTATTAATAAACAATTTTATCTTGTTCTTTCGTGTCTACAATTGGAGCTCAATAACTATTTAGTAAGAGTACATTAGTCTGAAAGATGTAAGTAGAATTAAAGTATGGAGAAATTATGTTACAGCGTTAAGATATCAAAGAAAATTTGTAACAAAAAGTATAATTGAATAATGTATAATGTACAAAATTGCTCCTAATTTTTATATTTGCTTCATTTGGCAAATAAAGCTCTACAAACTCGATAAACTCATTGAAATTTGATATCACAACTAATACTATCTGTAGCCCAACAATCGGAAATCGCACGTACCATTCCACAACTGTAGCACAGTGGATGTCCCAAGGAGTCCATAGCTGTTGTTTCCTTTGCTTCAAAACCACAGATGTTTGAGTTTGCAATGGTGCATTGAAATGCAGACGTAGAAAATATAATGGAGCTACATTGTCTTTTTAGATGAATAACCCTTTTTGCCAGCAGCACCATGATAGTCGGATTAGAGTTTGGAGTCACAATGGAGAGAGGTTAGTTTTGTCATACTCATCAGCATACCAGTCCTGAAGCTAGCAATATGGTTGGGAATAGAATTTAATTCCACTTAGTTCTCCTTACCAGTACAATGACCACCAAGCGTTTTATCTCTGAGATAATTAAGCCAGTTGTTCTCCATTACTCTGAGAGACTGCATGCAGCCACATTCCAGCAGGAGCTGCAATGTGCAAGGGGAAGTCGTGAACAAACACCATACGTTTTACACCATGTTTAAAACTTCAAATTCGCCAACCAAATTGCATTTTTGCCTTGACCTTCCGATTCTCCCAATATATCGCCTATCGAACGTGTTTTACTGATAAATGGTGAATGATTGACTTAGCATACACCACCTGCTGCTACACCAGATCAACTTTGGGAACGTTTGGAGGCTGCAAAGGATTCCATATCCCAACAAAATATTCATAGCCGTTTTCATTCAATGGCTAGGAGTGTAGCAGCTGTTGTAAACCGTAGCGTTAAGATTCGAAACTGATTTTCTCACTTTCTTCAAATCGCAGAAGGCTGTAGTTTCAATAAGTTCCCTTTTGTGCTAAAGAAACAATATTTATTAAACTTCAGAGCTTTATAATTAATTTAATTGGGTAAGGAGAAGAAAATGATTATTTATTTCCAAGTAAAGTACTCAAAAAGTGTCATGAAATCATAATCCAATAAACGTTAAGGAGTTAAACTGCTATAAATTTATACATAAGATTAATGATAATAGTAAACATTGTGAAGTTTATATAAGAAATCAAAATTTTTAATTCAGGAAAAACAAGTATTTTAGTTATACTTTTCAAATTTTAAATATAATTTGAATTAAAAAAAATTAGTATATTTACATAATTCTGTAGGCAGTTACAGTAGTTACTACTTGTAGAATAATAGCAGCATTGAGTTATATCAGTACAACTGCCTCAGGAACAAAAGATTAGAACTAAATGCAATGAACTACTAACGATATGATTACATGCGATAATAAGATTACGGAATCTTTGTTAGTATAATATTTTCGAAAACACTGAGTAAGTAACTGGAATCGAATTTATTCTTAGCACGTTATAATACTCATTATACATTGACCATCCTATAATATATATACATACTACAGCCTTTCATTGATGACAGTTTGAATCGTCTACTCCTCTAATCGTCTATCAAATATCACCACATTCTAGAAATTTGACAGTAGTATAAGGACGATTTGTTGTCATCCATAAAAATGAAATCAGAGCTAATTGCACTTTCGTAAATGCAATTGATGGATTGCTTATTACCGTTGCACTTAAAAGCAACTCGAGTGTTATTGGCGATGAACCTTGTAATAACCAACCTTGGGTAAGTGACGAAGACTACACCTCAACTGACACTCCTTTTGCCAAATTTCCATACCATACTAATGGTAGGGCTTGAATTCTAGAGAGATCTAAGGTGCATCAACTCCTCTAAACGGCAGGTATTTTTAATGGTATCAGAAACTCACGACTCAATGGAAACGCGAATTCGTGATAATGATCATTCGACTACCGTGGACAATCATAGTGTACAGTAATCTAATACTTTGAGTTAACATCAAAGTCACTACCGTCTGCTATTAAAACGTGAGTACATTTATCTCATTAAAAGTAAACAAATATCAAACAAACATTAACAAACAAAACATTGGCTCATAGTTTAACAAAATGGGAGGAAACAAATATAAAATAAACAAAATCATTAACAACATAAATGTAATTTTAAAGTACGCGGCTTTATTAATAAGTATTGTCTCCATATCTATAACAATTATAAGGTAAGAGTACACCATCAAAACAGAAAATCTGGTCAAGATGTAGATTTTTTTATTGTTCTCATATTAAAACTCAATCCCCTATCTTTAAGACTTTTTTTGAATTTTGCTTCTATCTTATTTAGAAGCTGAGTTTAAACTGTTTTAATATTAATTGATCACGAATTTATTTTATTAGAAACGCTCTAAAAATGACGTTTTTCATTATTACAAAACACAATATCTCAAAGTGTTAATACATCAATAAACCTGAAATTATATATATATATATATATATATATATATATTTCAAATACCTATAGATAGAACAGAATATTCTTGAAATATTATACAGCATAGAAATTTTTTGTATTGCAATAAAGTGAAAGTTACAATAATTCTTAAAGAAAATTTCAATGTTCAGAGCTTGGCACTACCACAGCTCCCAATGTATAAGGGATATGTTACAAAATAATTCTCTATTTTTTTAGGTAAGATCATATTATGTATCATTCATTCTGCAAAATATCAATATATTTATTATATACCTTTTGAATTACCGTGTTTTGTGGAAGGCCTTAAGTTTTGCAAAAAAATTGTATAAAATGCCGTTTTGACAGTAAAAGGGCATTTTTGCAGTACCTTTTTGACTATAAGTGTTTTTCTATTTTCTAATTCTGAAGCTACATAAATGTATAAAATATATTTGTGCTCAAAGTTTATGTTGATTCAAAATATTTTTAAAGATGTACTTTTACCGTAATTTGTTATCAAATTTTAAAAATTGTTTCTGTCCTTCTAAGCTACATGTTTTCTCTGTAATGAACTTCTTCACAGGTATTGTTAGTGGGGTGAGAATTGAAGAACTTTTAACCGCATGCAGAGGATTTTAAAGCATTCAAGCATCATTGTGTGTCTGACAGGTAAAGGCTGCGTGCCTATACAGCCAGGAACTTCGAATTGTGACTTTCACCTCTGCCTGAATTTAAAAGAATACCTTATTATGAACATCTCTTTCAATATGACAATGACTTGAAAGCTGTTATCAAAGTCTGTTTAAACAACAACTATCTCAATTTTTTCCAGATGAATTAGTCCAACTAATCACACGTTGGTGCAAGTGTGTGAAATGGTTGGGAGTTATAATGAAAGATGAATTGTTTATTACAATTTGAATATATATAGATTGAAGACGCGGCATGAAATGGGAGACTCGGAAAACCAGTAATTTATTATAGCCATGTTGATATTAATTAGTAATAAAGTCTTGTATTACAAAGTTACATTTATTTTTTTTCAGTTGGGTTTCTTTTTGGTATAAACATACATTTTATTTTATTTAAAATCACACTAAAATTAAGTTCGCTGTTTGAGGACAACCTGAAAAGGAAATTAGTAAAGAAACATTGTAAATAATTGAAGGCATCATCTGTGTATGTATGTGTGATCTGGTATCGTTCCAGAAACATCAACTGGTAACTTCCAAGGGACATCATGAAGTAACTCAGTTGTGGTAATGAAGAGAGAGATGATATTGCATACGTTATTTTTTAACACATGTGCAGAAAGTTTAATATGATGCATTGTAGTTTCTGTCATTTTACTATGCCTTTTGTTTCGTGTAACTATATGAATTTAAATAAAATGTTTTTAAAATCTGCTAAAAGTGCACAATTTGAATTTTCCATACCATTTAATGTACTCGTACAGTCAAGCGAATGTGTAATTATAGGAACTGAAACACACCATATAAGAAGTTTGAAGTATAATAATACAGTGACCTTAATTAATCTGTACGTAAGTTTCTTCAGAAGATCAAGGTTCGAACCCACGCTTAGAATGCAATAATAATGCCCTCCAAATAGATAACCATATCCATGTCAGTAAAATAAATACCCTGGGTAAAATAGTTAAAGAACAAGAACGAGCAAAATTTCCAATTTACCGATTACTATGCACATTTAACTATATTATATATTTCATATTGTGTAGAAAATTAATTGAATAAATTCAACTATATCTTAATATAATTATGAGCTCAGTGTAGTAAATATTTGAGAAAAAATATTTAATAATTTAGAGGAAACAGAAATTAGCATTATGGATTATTTATGAAGTTAGATATTCTAAGAGTTAAAATATACATAAGAGATTATTAACTATTTAATTTAATTAATTCTTTCAATTAATGTGTGATATTGTATGCATTCTCTTATCCAACAGAAAATCAAGTTCATGTAATTTTAGTATTGCATTTAATTTGTCATGTTATTCGATTTTTCCACTTCTTAAATGTCTTACCAGAATATTCAGATTATTCTGGAAAAGCTACAGATGCACATTAAGAATGAAGATATTACACAAAATATAAAAATTCTAGTTGGGAATTTTTCTTCTGTGAATATTTTTTTGTGTTCTCTGTAAAAAGCGGTGTAATCTATTTTCGATATTTTATACTTTAGAATTACAACTAACATTTCGTTGACTTATTTGAAATGAGTGAGCAGATGAAAAAAAAAACCTAGACATTAAAAAGAAATTATATCTTTTTTAATACACAGAAAGTTGAGAAGGAAGGAAAAAATTATTTTGGGAACTTTTTTGTGCAAAGTAGATTACTGATTCATAAGATGTCTACTCAGTGTGTTTTGTACGAAAAGGGTTTAGAACAAGAATCAGACAAAATGAAATACTTACTCTGGTGTATTAATTTGATGAAAATGTTATGATACATATCTGATGGATGAAATCAGTTAATTCATTTATTTTATTTATAGAAAATTTATTTAATAAGTAGGCTGTAATTATGGAATAAGTAGGTAAATTGATATTTAAAAAACAATTTTTTTTTCAGTCATAATTAAGTGAACATAATATATTTTACAGTATTTTGCAAAGTAAGATAATTTTTTGTAGCTAATGCCTACAATCATAATAAAGGTTTTGGAAAAGCAGTTTTATCGCCAATCGAATCGTCATTGACTCGTTACGACTCAAGTGTAAATTTAAGCATTTCCTGCCCAAAATCAAACGTTTACTGGAAAATATTTGATTAACCAAAAAGCGAGTTAATCACCTTAAGCTTGTTTCATTCATATTTTCGAAGCATTTTTATCAAGTTTTCGCGTTAAAATTAATTACAGCTCTATTTACCATTTTAATCTACAATGCAAAAATTATACTTTTATTTCTTATCTTTTCAGTTAATTAAAAACATGCACAGAAGCTTTGACAGTGATTCAGCAGATAATTGAGATATTGAGATTTTGTTCAATATATTAAAACAAATATGTTTGAGATTTATACTTAATTTCTTTAACTTGGAAAAGAACCAAAAAATCGTACAGTTACTGTTTCTAATTTTGTCAATAACACTATCAATATGAGCTTACTTCAAATCTTACCAAAAAATGATAAATATTTTCATTACTTGATTAACGTGTGCGAAAAATAGTTGTATTTAAAAGCAGTTTACATAAAATTAGAGAGAGAAACACACACACACACACACACATATATATATATATATATATATATATATATATATATATATATATATATATATATTTACAATTCCTGAAACAATATAAAAGATCGTCATTGATTTTAGAGACTAAAGATTTTCTTAAAGATTTTATAAAGGAAAATTAAAGGACTTCATACACACGCATATATATATATATATATACTCTAAAAATATTCAAATTTCAATCATAAAACCAAAATTAAAAAAATTATTAAAACTAAAAAAAAAATGCAATTACTACAGAATTATTTGAAAAAAAATCAGTACATTGTAAAAATAGCCAAAACTGTCATGTTTAACATATTACCTTAAATTTGAGGCATATAAAATAGTATAATGAAAAAAAACAATAAATTTACTGAGAAATACGAATTATACATAAAACTTTAATTTAAAATAAATATAGAACATTAATTAAAAATTACAACTAAGGTAATATCATTAATATCCCTGACAGATATATTATTACTTATTAAAGAAAATTCTTAATAATTATTCTACTGCATGCATAAAGAATTGATAATTTCAATAATAAACATCTTGAGAATAATAACTTCTTTAGAGAGAAAGAAATAGTTAGAAAGAAATTTGTAATAGATTTATCGCATTTGATAAGAAAATTGGTGTTAATTTTAATGATGTTGAATTACCTCAAAAATATATTAACACCACAATATATTAAGTATTATGTTAAATTTAGAACAATGAAAAATAGTTAAAATACATATTACTCTTACTGGAAAAAAATTGCAATTAACTTTAAGAAATATTTTACATAATTTGAAAAGTCATGCTATTATTGAAAATAAAACCAGATATAGGCAAATATATTAATAAAAAACAGATTTATGATAGCTATGGTTTTAAGGATGTTTTTTTAATTCTTTTGATGCATAGGATAATAATAAATTTCTTTTAGAACTTGAAGCTTTGAGAGAGATTTAAAAGAATGTAATATTAATAAATCTATTTCATTTGGTTTTATTAACGTCGCACTAAAAGCAATACTATAGCCGTTGACGGAACCTCGGTCAAGTTACAAGGATGATACATGAGATGGCAACTCCCTCTCCTAATTTCTACTCCACGTGATGGAAAGACTTTAAGCCTTGAAAGATTTTACGTGAGTCATCTCCGAGTATATGTCTCGCTTTCAGTGGCATCAGAGCTCAAACCTATGAATGGATGAAAACCGCCAGTCGCGAGTCCACGACCATCACGACTAGGCTAATGTGGCCACATTATTGTATTTAGAGAATTTAATTAATTAAGTTATTCTAAAAAAAAATATATACATTTTAAAAATAACATATGTGTGTAAGCAAATTAAAGTTTTACACAAGTTAGTTCTATAACTAATAGATTAGCCAAAATTTATTTATATTTTTATGATGAATATTTTTTTATTATCATAAAATGAAGATGTTTAATTATATTCATTGTGGTACTTCTTTACAAATTAGTAATACAAAACATACTAAACATTCCTTATATTTTTATCCAGACTATTTAAATGTTTTGGAATTTAATGTTATAAATAAAGCGGAAAATTTTGATAATTTATTTTAAAAATAGAAGGCAATAAAATATTAGAAATTTTTTATATATGATAAAAGGGACATATTTTCCTTTAAGATGCAAACAGTGCCTTTATGGGGGAGTTCATTAAGTCTGAATACTTTTAGTAATATAATTTATAATAATATTATACAAAATTTCAAACTTTAGACTTAAATACAAGAAATTTACAAAACGAAAAAGAATAAATTTAAAACAATTTACTTGCAAGAAAGATTTCCTTCGAATTTTTTAAGAGTAATTTGAAACATATTAAACATGAATTTAAGTTATGTAATTTTCTTTTTCAGCTATTGTCTTTTAAATTTTATTTTTCAATAATTGTTTTCCTTTTCAGTATATTTAATTTTTAATTTTTCCATTCATATTTTTTACCATTTAGCTTTTATTTTGTAAAGTCTATAAAATTATTTTGTATTATTACTCTTTCACTCTTACAGAGAGCATTACTACATTACTAATTCTAGAAAATGCATGAAAATAATCTTCTGTCTGCTTTAAATTTGTGTTTAGTTATTGCCAGGCATTTAGTCTCGTAGTTTTTCAATATTTTTTTAAAAACTAGTTGATTTATTTTTGAATTATTTTTTTCCTGTTTTCATTGGTTAAAATGTTTTGTACGTCTGTTTGTCCATATATATCCATACTTGCATTCTTCTATTGAAATATGATATATTTGTATTTTATTTTGTTTAAATTTAAGGATTTCTTATGTTTGTATATAACATTTTTCTCTTTGAAATGTTAAGTCGGTAACACATGTTTAACAGCCTAGCTTGGATAATACCGGTTGTAGAATATTAAAATTTTATATTTCATTTTTTGGTTTCTTTCTCCTTTGTTATTACTGATTTTTATTACTTGGTTTGTACCTATTCATGGCTTAATTTTCATGTTTCGTTTTTTGTAGATTATACTTCCAGATATTTATTTTCCTTCATAAAATCTCTGTTGAGTAACTCTTTTTCTTTCTTCTTGGTTTTTGCAATTATAAACATTTTTCTTTTGCCTTTCCTTTAATCAAAATGATTTGTCTATAAATTTTCTTTGTAATTGAAAATCAAAATTATACTTAAATTATTGCTTATATAGCTTGCTTTAATTCTTGCATATATATATATATATATATATATATATATATATATATATATATATATATATATAATGATTTAATATTAATTTATAATAATTTCTCTCAATAAAAAATTAATTTCCTGACTTTTCCCTTTCTCTAACTCAAAAGTAAGGAATTTATTTCTATTTCCTGATTCAATACAAAATTATTCTCTTATTTATTAGTTCACGCGCACATAAAGTTTGTTTAATCCGTTTTCCCATGGTCGTAAATCTGTCAGAAACAATCCCTAATGGACATTCTGTCTGTAGCTTAAGTCCCTAGGAATCACTACACGTAGATCATATGACTGAAAAAATATCCCTAGAATAACCCTACTATAAAATTAAATGTAAGCGCTAGAATTCTCACACTTCTGTTTCCTTCTTCTATTAATGTCGTATGCTAATTTTCTCAACGGCATATGTGGCCGACATAGCGCTGTATCATTCATCCTGTGATTGCCTCTGTGTCAACGATAATAAACAAACTTTACATGGCAAATTGGTGTTCTTTATTATTACAACCATAGTACTCTAATATGGATATATATATATATGTATCCCTCTAATATATATAAAACCTATTTAAAGATGCGCACAAAAAATATAATAAATGATAAACGGCAAGTAGTTATTTAAAATACTTCATCTTCGACTTATTAGGTGCCTGTTCATTAATAACAGGAATATATTTTAGAAATTCACTTTGAGCTTTGAATTAAAAAATA
>BMAW01066822.1:0-16089 GCA_019974015.1 Nephila pilipes
AATTCAAATTCAATGTAATGCGTAGTGAAATAATGAAAATAAATCAAAATCAATGAAAATTCAATTTAACAATGTAATTAGAAACACTGAAATAGATTCGAATAATTTTAAATCATAAATGAAACGTAAATCGAAAACATTGAAAGGGAATCGTAAAATATTTAATATAGCATGTTTTGCTTTTACTTCCGACATATGGCGTTGTGTTTTTTTTTAAAAAAAGAAAGCGAGAATTAGTTAAATCGAAATGAAAATAAATTAAAATCTATAAACATTTAATTCAAAAATATATTCGGAAACAATGAATTGGAATTGTAAAATTAGAAATCGTGATTGTATTGTAAATTTGAAACATTGAAATGGATAGGTCTGACTTTTTGTTGAGGACCAGCAATTTGTTGAAACTACATTTTTCTCCGTATATGTTAAACTTGTAAAGATTGAAACATAAGATGTTCTGAAAAACAGAGCACTTTAAAATAACAAGAGCGTTATGTGCTTGGTGAAAAAGTTTTAGTGAACCGAACGGCGACAAATAACTTCCGAACGGGTCACCCTCTCAGGAACCAGGAAAGCTACGAAGTGCTGCAGATGGGTATTTTTCATACTGACATCTCTCAAATGTTCAAGACGCTTTATTGTTGATGTGGTGGGGACTTTAAATTTTATTTAAGATATTATAACATTTCGGACCATTGCTAGGATATTTCTGGTTTCTATATAAATTGGTTGTCTTGCGTCATACCTGATTGTTTGATTTTAATGGTTGTTGACAGTATTGGAGAATTTTTTGGAAAGTTTTCAGATTGTTTGAGGTATGAATTCTATTTTCAGGTCATCACTCGTGCGCTTGTGAACTCTTCTTGAGGTAAATATTGGAACTTCAGAGATAATTCTTCTTGCTATGTTCTGTTGAATTTGCAGAATATCGAAATGGAACCATAATATTTTTTATAATTTTATGTTGCTTTTACGTCCAACAGATGGCGCTGTGTCTATTTTCTTAAACAGCATGTTCGTACGTATCACAGATGTGATATCTATTTAATAAGTATATAAAATTACGCTGAATGAAATGTAATTTTGTATCAAAATTTCAAAGCAATTGATGGAATCAATCGTCTGAAATGGAAATCGTAAAATATTTAGTAAAGCGTTTGTTGCCTTTACGTCCAACAGATGGCATTGTTTGTTTCTTTTAAGTATTTTTAAGTATTTAAGATGGCCTATTTTTCTTGTCATAAGTGATATTTATATAGTTATATAAAAGCACACCCGTAAACGAATGCAACGTTGTGTCAAAATCTCAAAGCACTCGGTGAAGAACTTGCAGGAATTGCTCAATTTGCACAACGAACTTTAACATTTTTATTGTTTTATTTTATTTTATTTTTATTTTTATTTATTACATACTACTTAATGTTGAACTTAAGGCTAAAATGCACGTTATTTACAGAATTCAGATAACTTTAAAATATTTGCCTGCTATTAAAATTATCTCTGAATTTTAATAAGAATAATTAAAAATATATTAATTATAAAGAGTTTAATTATTTCTTACAAATTAAGTATTTTAAAATTTTACCTTTTAAATTTGTTTTTGAGTTTTAAATTATGCTCTATTTATATAATTTGTGTTTTAAATTTTTACTATTTGAACCTTCATTTTGATTAAATTTTTATTTTTGTTTTAAAATCTTTAAGGTATCCGTATACCTTTAAAACACCATTTTTGTCAAAATTTTCGATTTTCTAATTTTAATGTCAAAAATTTAAACTTTTTTCTTTCTATTAGTGTTTGAATTTTCCTTCTTCCTTATTTAAAACTTAAGTTACAGGGATTTAAATTTTACTGGGTAGATAATTTTTAATTGAATTTGAATGTTTGTTTTTCATTTTTCTCAAAAGTAGTTTTCACGACATATTCACATATGGCAAAATAGATATGAGAAAAAGTTATGAACCAAATTAATTTAAATTTTGTAAGTATTTTCCTTATACAGATTTTAAGACCCCTTACTACTTTTTGGTTGTACAATTGATATGCTTTTAGTAATAAAGGTGTGAATCATGCATTGTTATAACTTCTTCTTGATTTTCCATTGTTATTTGACTCGAAACACTACGAAAATTGTAGTAATATGATTTTCTTTTTATATTGTTCTATATTATTGGGTACATAATTGGTAATTCTCTTTATATATGTGTGTGTGTGTGTGGAAATTTAAATTGACTTATCGCCCAGATTGACTTAACGGCTGTGGAACGTCTCACCACCAGAGAGCGCTGCTATTGTTTCAGCGACATTCCGCTAAGAGAAAGTAGACGCATGCGCTGGATTACGCCATTACGAGATTCGAGTGGACACACGGAGTGGCTGGGATATAGCGACTAAAAAAGTTTTACGAAATAAGAGCACGGAGCACAAACTGACTAGATTGAACTAGTAGATACTACTTACGTTTTTCTTTTTCTTTTTTTAATTCTATTCATAAGTGTCTGTACATAATCGCTGTAAATAAGAATAAATAAATTCGAATAAGCCGAAATATCATCATCGTGAATAAACGGACATTACACACATTTATGTATATAAATATATATATATATATATATATATATGAAGAGAGAGTGTAGGTACCTTCGGATCTTATATATATATATATATATATATGATAAGAAAAATATTTACTTTTTAAGCACCTGGTTCTGATCTGTGTATATTTTTAATGCATTTCTCATTATTCACCTTTCTTATAATTTATTTTAACCCAAGTTTTTTAACTGACAGCACTTCTTTCTAAATAAGGTTTTCTCACGGCTCTATATGTTTCATAAAAGCACTAGTAATCTTAAGTAATCATAAGTAATAGATAAAAAAATATGAGATTCTACGGTGACTGATTAAAGGATAATATTAATTTCTTTTTCTTGTTCTAATCGTATTATTTCTTAACTTATATTCATTATTTGGATATTTTCCTTAAAAATTTGAACAAGTAAATTTATGTTACAAGTATAAATTAAGAGATAGAATTATTCATTGAACAACATAAAACATGTAAATTAAACGAAAACTTCCCAGCAATGATAACTTAATATAAAGATATAGATTAAAGGAAACTAATTTTGGCTTAGTTTTAAAGAAAAATGAAATAAATGTCCTTTGATCTCAAAATGTTTAGTGCATGTTTCAAAATTTCAGAAAAGACATTTTATTAAGGAATGTGAAGAAAGTCTCGAAATATTTTTCTTTTAATCTAAATGGTAACAAGTGTCTCACCTCTTAGTGGGAGACATTTAATTGGGTAACAAAAAAAAAGGAAAAATAATAAAATAAATTGAAAAAAAGGAAAAAAAAATTCTGAATTCTTAAATAAATTGGTTATTTCATAAGAGATTTCTATCTACCTTTACAAAGAAGAGAAATGTTACTAAAGTAGGTAAGAGTTCCCCCAAAATATTCTTTGAATAGCATTAAAAAATTTCCAAATGCATTAGCACGGAATCAAACCCACTCAAGTACACGCCACTTCTTAAATTTCTCGTGTTTTTACCTTTATCTCTCTAGAATATAGAATATGAAAACTTTATTAAGGAATTTGTGCATTATAATGAAATATTTGAAACTGCAACAAACTTTCTGACAGTTTCAGTACACCTTTTCTCAGTCTCGCTCGTTTTAATCTTCCTGACGAAAAAACTGTGTGAAAAGTTTCTTTTCAAACATATTGCGAGAAAATCTAAAATTCGATCAAGTATTTTGAATGTACTCGTCGGAATAACATTCATCCATTCCTTTTATAAGTTTGCTCTACTTTTATTAAGCTGTTACATAAATCATAAGTTAACTTATTCAACTCTCAGTTATTAAATCTGCTCTTTTATGAACTAGGTGCTTTCCAAAAGCCAGGTTCCTTTATTTTGAAATGAAATACTTTACTCAGTTTCTAATGTTACAAAATTTTATGTTTTATCATAATATATAACGTGCATTATATCGCATTTTCCCATTGAACTAAGACTTTGGGGATTTTATGTCTTGTTGTAATATTTCTGATAATAAATTATTTGTAACTAATGCAGATAAGAAAAGAATTATTGATGTGTAATGGATAGTATTAAGCAGGTGCATGCATCAGCAGTAAAATATTTAATACAAGAATTGGTAATTTAGTTAGTTTCTGGATGCTCCAGATAGTGAGCAGAAGTTAACCAGGTGAGCTATTCACATTTTATTTACACTTTAGTGGGGAAGGTAGAACAGATCGAAAAAAATTATGGGGACGCAATACCTTAAAATCATCAAAACATCAATTATTTTTTATTATTTTAATTTAATTGTAAAACATTCTAATATTTGTACAAATTTCCACAGCTTTAATTACATTATTTAGCGAAGTTTTAATTTTTTAACAGTGTGCTGAACTATTTCAATGACATTCAAAACTTTAAGAAGTTTTTATCAGATTTTTTTTTATTTTTTCATGACGGTTATGTATTTACAATGTTACGCATTTTTGTAGTCTATGTGACATATTAAAATTCTTTTTTTTTGTTTTTCAAAACATATTTGATAATTCTGTATATGGAATAAGTATTTAACTAAAGAGTTATTTACTTAAAAATATTTTGAAATTCGATATAACTTTCTTACCATTTTTAATAGTGTCTTATTAATAAAAAATTGTAAAATTATTTGTAATACAAGTAAACTTAAACTCATGTTTAATATTTGTAAAAATGACTCTTTAGAATCTGAACAAATATTTTTTTTAAAAAGAAAATATTAAACTTTGTAACATAAGCGAGAATTTCAATTATTGTATTATAGAAACTCATCAAAATTATAAATAATTATCTATATAAAAACGTTTTTTCTCCTGATATGCATATTCTCTGAATGTTTTAATGAGGTTAATAAAAACGTTTTATAATAAATATCTACTTAAAAAAGTTGCTTTCGAGGTTCTGAGTCCTCTTAAGGATTCAAACCATCATGTAAACTGCGAAGAATTTGAAGGTTCCGATAATGTTGTGACATTGGGGCTATTCATGACTTTTTCCTACTATCCTTCTTCCTTTATAGTAATTTGAATGGCAAAGCATTTTAATTTCTTTTCAACCAAAATAAAAACGTGATTAAGTAAACTATAGGAAAATAAGAAGAACAATTAATAGAGTTTGAGAAAGTGATATATCAAAACTAGAATTAAAAGAACCAAAGGAAAGAAGTAGAGGATAACATCAGATGCTGATAAATATTTGTAAATTGTATCAGAGTTAGTAATGTGGAATGAATAGAATCTTTGTAAAAGTACTAAAACAAGAATCTACAAATTGCGATAGGTAGTTGAATCAGAATGAGGGAATTGGTAAGCTTGGATTTTATTGGTCATAATTTAGAAATGACGAGCAAAATGGGATTTGAGAGAGAGCAGCTTATCTATCTTCTTCAAGGTTTATTAATAAAGTATTTCATATGTTCAAACGTATCTTCAATTGTAATTTAATAATTATTGACTCATATATCAAAAGGAAAGATGACATTAGAAGTTAATAATGAAGGACGGTCGTCACAAAGTAAGTAATTAGTTCTTATTGAAATAATTAGATTCTGATACGTGTAGGATTTATACACAAATAAAGTAATTTAGGTACCAAATTTCAATTATTCATATATGTAAATAAAAAAAAAACAGTTTAGTCATCTTCTATGTTGGACTTTCGTCGAGGGCTATTTTTTTTAAATCAGATCGGTCGCGAAATGAAAGCTACTGTCAAAATCCGATGATGATGGGCCCATATGTATTGCGTAGTTTTTTTATTGTGCCTTTCGATTCCGTCAGGCCACAGTTATCCGTTTTGAGCACGCAGTGAGCACGCAAACATGACTGGAATAATAGTCACCCGCTAAGTGTGAAATCCGAAATATCATTCAATTTCTGCTTGGTTAGATGTACCATACAGCCGAAATTCAGAGATGAATGAGTAATGTGTATGGAAATAATTGCATGAGTGACAATAGGCGGCCGTACTCTGTGTTTGCAACAAAGACGTTCCTGAAGAATTTTCAACGAGAAGCATTTGATGACCCGCCATGCTCCCCATACAGGCTTGGCCCCCTGTGATTTCCATCTCTTAGCTCACATGAAACTTTGGCTTGGAAAGTAGATGCTTGGATGCTGCAGACCATTTTCAAGAATTGGCTGAAAGCAGAGACGGCAGCATTCTATAATGAACCTATTGGAAAGTTGGTACCACTCTATTACTAATGCCACAGTCAGATGGACAACTATGTAGATAAGTAGCTTAAAGGTGTATCTAAATGTTTCAAATCAAACAGTTTTGATATTCATGGAGCATTTCAATTCGCAACCGATCAAATCTTGAAATTAAATAGCCCTCGTATTTATTGGATTATTGATTCATGAATCTTTTAACTGTGTTTTGTTTTGGAAAGTCAAAGAAGTATTAAAGAGATGTTACAGATATACCGATTACACTTTAAAGTTAGTGAATCGAAAAAGGAGTTTAGTTTGGTTAGATTAATTAAAATTAGATGTCTTAAAAAATACATATGAAATTTAAAAAGTAATTATTTGTGGAAAAATTAAATAGTGCACATAATATCATTTAACATATTATTTTTAGAAGAAACAAAATATTTTAATTTATTAATATAATAAGTTATAATTTTTCGCTTTATAAAATCATTTAAATACAGTCAAAGTCTGAAGTCAAGATAGCATACTAATGGTTATATACCGAATATCATCAAAGGTATTTCTGCGGAAACAATAACTGATATTAATTATCAAATGACATTCATTCTTAATTATTGCTTAAAAATACTGCAAGTAAAATATTCACTGTATTACTAATTATATTTACAGAACATTCTAGTTTTAGAAATTAAAATTGAGTTACATTGAGCATAAATATGTTTAGAAAAATGATTGATGATAGATTCTAGTGGCATATTTAAAAAAACGATTCTTATAAATTAGTTCCAATAATATACTAGACCTAATAGTTTGAAGCTATAATGAGTTATAAATTTGCTAATATGTCTTTCAGCTTCCTTCAAAATACTTTAAAAATATCATGCTGAGAAATGTTTTGTAACTAATTACAAAAAGGATACACATAAATTGATCTGTATTATGATTTATGGGATTTTTTTCCATACATGTTTAAAACGTAATTTTTTTAACTGTCACATCCTAGACGCCCTATATTAATATATTCTTTCTTTAAAAATATTTTCGCACTAATTTAATAAGTCAATAATGTCATTTTATATCCTCAGACGTATTTAATAAGTCATAATATTCATTCGAAAACTGCAAATATATTATATGAAATTACATATTTATGTATACTTAGAAACATATCTCTGCAAAAGAGGTGCACGGTTATGGTTTTAGCAATTATTTATTATTATTATTTCTTTTTTCGTTCTTTGGATTTCCATTACTGAAGGTGCCTTTAAAGTATTTACCTTTTAGGACATTGATATTTCCAATACACCTTCAATGTTCCCGCTACGCTACATTACAGTTTTGAGAGAAATATATATATATATATATATACTTTCTCTTTAAATAATTTGAAGAACTCACTTAAAAAGTATTTTTTTCAAAAGAATTATTCTGATTTTGTTGGATAATATTTTACACCGAAAAATATTGTTTCTACCTAATATTTTATTCCTAAGAAATAATTTAACTCAAATAAACAGTTTAATTCAAAGAACAAAAAGAATGATATCCTAGCTAGCCTTTAAATCAGTTTTTTGGAAGATAAAAATTTGATTTTAGTATTGTGAAGTAAATCTGAGTTTAAACTTTAGATTAATTAAGGTTTACCTCTGCTAATTCCAACGCTTAGAAATAAAAATTTTATTTTAGTAATGCAAAATAAACCTGAAATACACTTTGGATTAGTTAAGACTTATATCTGCTAACTTCTATTGAAGCAGAGTGAATTTAATAGTGAAATCGAGCTCAAGATGCAGGTAAATAAATAAATTAAAATATATATACAATAATAAACAGATATTTTTATGTTTGAAAAGATAAAGATTCTTTACAATAACATTAATTGTTTTTACGAGACTGATTCAAAAAGTGCTTGCATTTGAAGACAGGTGGTTTGTGAGGGTTAAGATAAATTTTAGTTATAATTGGGTGCTGCCATCTGTTAAAAGGAGCTGAAACAAATCTGACATTGATTCATAAGTTAGTTTTAATTTTTCAACCATTTGCTAATAAATCAAAATTCGATTGTAGCCGCTTTGAATTGTCACTGTTGATAAGACTTGAATTCATCATTAAACACCGGAAACCAAGTAACACAAGTAACAATTGAAAGAATAAATTTCTTGTGGTGAATCTACTCCAAAAAAAATGCAAGAATGATCTCAACGGATGGAACAGTTATAACGAAGAAAATTTGAGTTGCGTAAGGCGTCATGATCATGAATATGAGTAATTTGGATCTAGAGGGATGTCTTGTGAGTCATGATAATTACTAATAATAATGAACCATTATTGATGCTATGAATGCTATGTCTTGGATTTTCTAGGGATTTATCAAACTACCTTGTAACGTTCCACTCGGAAGCAACACAAGGGCTATTTACAGCGAAGAAGATAATTTAAACCTCGGTCAAGTGACGAGGATGACACATTAAATGCTATCCCCTTTCTCCCAATATGCACAACCTGTTAATGGGCGAACCTAGAATCTCGACAAATAAAATGTATATCTTTCTCGAGACACATTGTGTATTAATTGTATCAGAGCTTCAAACCTAAAACTCGTGAACATGATGCAGCTATTTTCTTAACTATTATTTTTCTTACCTTTTAAATGTTTATTAAAAACATACTAATGTAATAAGTTCTTTGGTTATCTTTCTAGATCAAGTAATAAAAAGTTTGACTCAAATTAACTTTCTTAATATTTTAATTTCGATGGAATCAGTGTCTCAAGTTTTATACCATTGTTTAACAGTGATGTATTACACAGTTTCTAATTGCATGCTACAAGAATCATACTTAAAAGAGGGAAACTTAATCTCCGTATACTTTAAAAACATCATTATACAATATCGATGGCGATTTAAATCGATGTATAATTGCTTCTATTATCATCCTGCATCTCTTGGAAATTACTATCTCTCAATCTTTTAACTAATTCAATATGTTTTAGACTATAAAACGCGGGACTAACACCAAGCTGTTATCTTATCGTAAGTCATGTATATTCAAGAAATAATTAACTATGGATTTAATTTTAAAAAATAACATATATATATATTGTTCTCTTTAATCAGTTTATACAAAAGGAATTACTGAATTCCTTAAATATATATCTGATGTCACTTAATTTATAAATACTTGAATTAGTATTTCTAGAGTCGTAGCCGATAGGTTAAGGTCAAAAAATTAGATGACCATAATATTCCATTGTGAGACATTATTCCACCGAAAACCTCACCATGAACTGAGAGTTGCAGTAACGCTGTCCAAAAATGGAACCCTTTTAATAAATTCCATAATTCTCATTGCATCTCTGAAAAGTTGGCCTCAACGGTAATGACTCAATGTGTGTGAAAAAAAATGTTTTGGTTTTAATGTGCTTATTAGGTAACTTGATTAATTAAAAAGATATTTTTCATTTTCGCTGCTCGTTTTCCATATATTTCATTTATAGCTCTACATTTAACATTAATTTGAATTTTTGTAAGAATTTGCAGAAATGTTTCGGAGCTATATAGAGCTATAAAAATAGGCTCTACGTGTTAAATAAATGTTCAAACATTTAGAAATACAATATAATCTATTAAACACTTTCCAAAACTTTTTACACCAAACGATATTCAAACTAAACCAGTTGATTTCAAATTGTTATACTTTCATAACTAAACGACAAAGACGGATAAGTGATACATGAATGCAGGGAAAAAATACGAAACTTTTGTTTACATGTGTACAGTTCAATTTCTTTCAATAACACGTATATTGTCAATTCGATATGTACATTCCCATCAAATGCGTTGTAAATTCGCAGTGGTAACTGATTGTACAACAAATATCCGTTGTTTAAGTTCACATAAATTTATCAGTACTTTATCTTCAACAAACCCAAGAAGGAAGATATCACACAGGATATCAGGTGATTAGATATGAGAATCGCATATGGGGTGAATTTTGAGGCCAGGTGTAATACGAATATCAAAAATAGTCTAATACACTATGGCCAATCCAACTGCGAGGTAGCTGCATGAAAGCTTCTTTGACAGCTTTCATTAAATAACCACACAAAAAACATATAAGGGTAATCTTCTTTTTTATCTGTTCGTAGTATAAAAATTCCATAGTTTCTCCGTTCTACTCCTGCATTACTTATATTTCTGTGTCGCTAATTTTTGAAAATATTGAATTTTGAAATTTGATGTTTATTAAACCCTGACCGTTTGAAACCCGAATTTGTAAAACCCTGTATAATTACAATCTTATTTTAAAAATATTGCAAACTTATTGTATAATTAAAATACAAATATCCCTCTGTAAACCGTTTTTTCACATTTACTGCAGTGCCTGTAAACCAGTGTCTTTTTACAAAAACACATGCCTTTCGTAAGTTACTTTATACCTTCTACTTCAAATAGCCTCGGTAGCCTAGTGGGTGTGGTAGCGGATTCGTGGACGGCGTTTTACGTTGAGTCGAAGGGTACGAGTCTTGCTGACACTATAGACTCGCCGTGTAACCGGGATTGATGCATGGTAAATCTGCAGTGGCACAAAGTCATCCCATGGGCATGGTATGGAAGTTAGGATAGGGAGTGTCAGCTCAGGTGTTGTCCTTCTCACTTGACTGAGGTTCCGAGGTCAATCGTTACCAGCACTTATGATGCTTCTAGTACGACGTTACTAAAACCAACATCCCAATTCAATTGAATATTGTAAGCTATCAATACAAAATAGAAAACTGTTCCTAGTTTTTGTTATAGCTTGCATTTGAAACTGTATTATTGTGTATTATATTAAATGTTACATAACATTATATAGTTTTTGCTGTTCATCAGTTATTTTCCAATAGTCTGGCGTTTTTGATAATTCTACGGTGCTCTAGTGTATATCAACTATATTATCGAGAGAACACTGTATTACTTATTAAACAGCAATAAAAAATATTTAATAGAATCGTGATACAGTTTTTAACTATTTGAATTCATCAAGTCATAACACCCTTCAATATAAAATTTAAGGCTGTTTCCCATAATTGTTCTACAAACATTCAAGGGCAAATTTATAAACACAGAGCCTTGAAGATCCATCTACTAGTTTATTATTCCACTTATTGCGTGTGCCTGATTTGGAAAAATGTGCTTTGAATTGTTCCCGTGAAGTAATTTAGTATATAACCTCTAATAGGTGTTTTAAAATTATATGTGGAACTAATATTTGAATTTAAAAGAAAGAGATATATTCACTTTTTGGATCATATGCTACTACATCCTTCAAAAATTAGATTCCATATTAGACAAGTTGCTTTAAAATTTAGTTAACTACGTTTTTTAAGCTAAATAATTAATCCATTAATCTTGTAATGTAGTTTGAGTCATTATCAATGACAGTTATTTTTTTAACTGCCAGGAGCTTTGCTATAGGTATAAAAATTATCCTTTTCATAAATTTTTTTTAAGAAGAATCGTGATCAATTAAGTAAAATCATAAGGGAGTTTTAAGTTATTATACACAAAATTTAATATGTTTTGAAAGGCACTATGGGGAACCCTAATAAATAGAGATGTAAAATGGCTTGCTTCGTTTACGGTAGTCCAAAATTACTGCGGTTTCAAAAATTGGCAAAAGTTTGGAAAAGTAATTAAATGATAAAATTTGGCCCACATTGCAAAATACGTATAAACATTAATACCACATCAATATGTGAGCGACAAATAAGTTAAGATCTTTCAACGTCCCTGGGAATGAAAAAATATAGACTTTAAAAGAGCATTTTATTTCCACAAATAGGAACTGTCTTATGAAGTTTCGTGCACTTGCAGATAAAATATGTAGTACATTCAAACATTTCCTGGAATCGTTGCCTACAGATATGCATGCTTTCGAAGGAGAGAAAAAGGAGTTGCTGACATCACTACTAGAAGGAACAATAGCCATTTCTGCTATTGTCGCCAAATATTACAGGTCAATTCCGGCAAAGCACTGCTTTCATTCATCGGATTTTAAATGTCCTCTTCAGAGCCTTATGCCAACATCAAATTCTTTTTTTTATCTAAAGAAATCATAATTAAATATCTTGAGGTGCTGAAGGAAACTCACATAAATGATGAGATGAAATCCATGGCAGTATTCAAATAGCATAAGCGTTCTCGTCAAGATAATACAATTATTGAAGGTGAATTTCGGACAGGCCGCTCTTTCTTTTCAAAGCAGAAGAGAATATTTTGAACACGTTCAACAATTAGCAAGATTTGACAATCAAAGAGACTTTTGTAATCATTTATCACAATTTGGTAATTGTCTACAAAGAACTTTACACAGGGAATCAAAGATTACTATGAGACGTAATCTGACGAAAACGGCCAGAAAAATTAGGTGAAAAACAATCGATTCTTGTTGCATGATAATGTCCCTCCGTATCTCTTATTTTGAAAAAGAACCTTGTCAGTCACAAAAATTACTACTTTCGAATATCCTTTTTTTTTTCTCTAGACCTAGTACTTTCAAATTATTATTCATTTTTTCAACTGAAAATGAAGTTAACCACTGTAATGGGATTTATGGTCTCACAGACCACTCGCCATTTTCCTCCTATTACATGCTTAGTCCAAAAGGATGGATTGTTCCTGTAGTTTCCTGTTTTGTGATCTTGAGCATAACCTTCTTTTACCCCAATATTTTAGCATGTGGCGAAATTCTGTAGCAATTTTCAAGAGTGGTCTGTGAGACCATACCTCCTCTTCAATGTTGCAATTCTATGCAGGTGTGCATATACTTTTGAAGTTAGGTTAGATGAGATTGAATTATCCATCTACGCCACGTTACGCAAAAGAGCAGCAAAAGATTCTAGACGAAGTTGGATTCATTTTAAAGGAGATGAAAAAGAGAGTGCGAGAGATGATCGCGAAAAAGGTTTTATCTGTGAAAGCCCTCATTTTATAGATCAGAAATCTATAGAATGAGAGCTTTAGAATGGACTACAGATTGGAAGTCGTTTTACAGTAGGACAATGAGCCTGAAGCAGCAAGTAATTCCTTAAAATATTACTATGGGAAAAGTCTATTCAAATTATTATGCTTTGAACCAATTTAAAATTTAAAATGTAGCAACTCCAGCTAACAACATAATATGACTTCCAAGACTAAGACCTGACTGAAAAAAAATGATGATTTCTATCCAAAAAATTAAAAAAAAATACTTTTCACTTATGAGCTTTAAAACATAATTGTAGAGTGAAAAAAATTTAAGGATTGAAAGAGAAAATATATTTGTGATCCAATTAAAGGTAAAATGGACAAGAATAGTATTGACGAACTATTAGAAGGACGCCAAATTTAAGAAAGTGGTGCAGTACACAGAAAAAACAAAGTTAAAATAAAGGAAAGCTTGTTACTTGTCCCCCTCTCCAGAAAAAGCAAATAAAGACAGTATATATTTGTTTATCTTGCCAAAACCCTGTTTGTTTTGAATGCACACAGAAGTTATGCAATAAATGTGCAAAAACAGACGTGGATTGAATCGTTTGCTTCTAAAAAAATCTGAAATGCTTACTGATATTTCAGATTCTGTCAAAAGTTTTGGTGTTATATAAAATTTTGTCTTATTGAAATTTGCTTTACATATTAAATAAATAAAATACAAGAGCTAATACATTATAGATTCGTTTTTATTATTACTGCAGCAGAGGATTTTCATCGAACGATTAAAGCTTCTGGTTAAATTTTCTCGAAAAAGTTTTATTTCGCTTTAAAATGTAAAAGTATTTTTTTTTAAGGTTTAAAGCTCAAAAAACATCTAAGTGAAATAACCGAATGATATTTTGATTAAAAAAACGTAACATAACATTTTGTACATAATTTGTGAAACAATATTCTTTCAAGTGTTTGTAAACTTTAACTAAATTCCAACGAATAGAAATTTCACAGACTGAAATTTCTATTCATTGGAATTTTTTTTCTGAGCTTTTCTTATTTTTTTCAAGCCAAAGTATTTAGTCCATCGTAAATATGCTTTCTCTGGTACTAAAGTAATGCAAACTCAAAAACATAAAATAGTGAAATGTGATAATAGGAAAAGGGAATCAGATTTTAAGTACACATGTTAAAAATGAATATCTGGTATAAAATGTTTTTAGTTTATGTCATCCAACTTTTCTTCATTTCAAAATGGTAAATAATAACACGATCTGCAAGTTTAATGCAAGAAAAAAAGAAAAATGTTTTTTAAGAATATGTTCATCAATTTTTAATGCAAATGACCTTAAAACAAGCATAACTAAAATGGATAAATGTCTCAGTTTCTATGTAAAAAATTATGTAATATATACTACGAAATAATATCTTTATAGTATCTATTACATTTATATCATAAATTAATTTACTCTAAAGAAGCACCAAAGTACTCACCTACTTTCTCTGGATCACAATATCATGAAACATTATTGCTAATTAAAAGAATCGGAACCATTTGAATAATATAATCGTGAAACGCACACACATTTTTTGTTGTAATAATTATAAACTTTTTTAACTTTTCCAAAAAAACTTATAACGTTTCTTAATTATATATTATTGAATGGGGTCAATTATATTTTTTATAATTTATATGATCAAAGCAAAAAGTTTGGATTTATTGCAAATTATAAAAATGTGTAATATTAATCTGATAAAAAAAATCAACAGATCCTGCCTTGGTTGATTTTCAAATAGACTGAAATAGGGAGACCTTTAATATTGAAATTAGCATTTTCAGAAAATCGGGTATTTCACTGACAATAAGGAATCTCCTATTCAATTAAAAAACAAGAGCGTATAAGGTACAGAAAAAAAAGTCAGCCGATAAAGTATCATAAGTGATTTTCTTCCTGTGGTAAAAAATATGAAATAAAATATAGATCTTGAGAATATTTACATTTGATAAAACTCATAAAAATACTTTTATAATAAAAATATTTATAATGAAGAAAATTTAATAGTATTTATAGTAGGAATATTCTTTCGTGTTTTTCAGAAAACTCTCTCTTCAGTATATCTTATACATATTCAGATACTTGAATGAAGTAACAAAACCTTTTGACTAATCGTTGGAATAAATATAAAACCACATTACGGCTTAAGAACCCCCCATTGTTTCTATTTTTAACCCCAGACGATGGAATTTCTCCAAAGTTGTGGATTCCGGCCTACGGATCGCATTTATATTTCAGTACACACCAGAACAGAAAAATTCGCTTTAGAAACACAAGTTCTTTTACCCCTCGTAACTCATGATACACAGAAAATTCGAAAAGGCTTAAGTTATTCGTTTTCTTTCTTTCATCGTTTACTCTTGACAAGACCCCAAATAATTCACCCAGTGTGGTAGTTGAGCTAGGGAAGAATGATCCTACTTTTTTCCATTTTTCCTTTACCACGAGTATTTGATGTCTCAACCACCGAGTGTCTTTAATATCCTGTCAAGTGTAGTGCGCAGGAAGTATTTTCCTTCTTTTCACCAGCTGATTCATCTATTCTTTCGGTACTTTAAGAGATAGAAATCGAGAAGGAAAGAAATGGCAGGCATTGTTATGAAAGGTGCACTTGAGTACTTCGTGAAAGTTCTTGTTTTCAGGTTAGGTTTAAGGTTGAAGAAAATGGTGGCACAGGAAAAAAATAACATTGTAAAGTTAATTGTATCATATTCTCACTTGGATTTTACACACATCAGATTTCTTCATGTATTTTCTTTCACTTGAATTTTATATTTTCATTTATTGATTTTTATTATATTTTCATTTATTCTACTTATTATATTTTCATTTATTCTATTTATTATATTTTCATTTATTCTA
>BMAW01066828.1:1341-12051 GCA_019974015.1 Nephila pilipes
TTCAAATCAATGAATAAAACTGATAAATACATGTGTGTGTGTGTAAAAGGAAAATCTCTATGAAAAGAATAATTCTAGAACATTTAAAAGACAAAATTCAGAAAGAAACAAATGAAAGAACAAAAATAAATGAAAATATGGAACCCAGCAAGTCAAAAGCACCTTTGGGCTGAGGACTGAATAAGGGTTAAACTAGTTTAATGGTACCAACCTTCCCTATGACTTGTAGGTTGAATTGGGAAATCCATAGTACAAGAGATTCAATGATTAAAGATGCAAAAGTTCAGCGATAAAATCTACAAAATAAAATCTATAATACTAAAATTATCAACAAATCAAATATAAAATTACTTACAAAACGACACATGAAGATTCAAATATGTGAGATAGTAAGATGAATATCTTTTTAAGTTTCAAGATGAATAGATATCTAAAATGAGAAAGATGATAAACACGTCATCACCATATAAATTGAAAAAGATTTAAACTAATAGTATTGGTAATAAAGTGTATAAGGATGCAAATTATTGGTTGGTAATTAGTTGTTTAAAGGAGTATAATGGTCCGAGAGTTAGTAAAATTATGTGTGTGTGTGTGTGTACGTTTTATTTCATTTGTGATATTTTAATTGAAATGATGCTTTAAAATGACAAAGATGGATGGCTTTAAGTAATAGTAACATTTAAATGTTGTTATAAAAGGAAATATATAATTCAAGATTTTTAACATTATGAAGCTTATTTATCTTCAATTGTTCTTATTGATACTGAAGCATTTTTGAGAAAGGCGACAAATTTAATTATAAAAGCAGGAAAGTAGAGTTACTGTAAAAAGATGGAATTAGAATCTGAAAAAGATAGATTGTGATTCGCGGAACGGAGGAAGAGTAGAAAAGACAGGCGAATACACTATTGGTGAGACTAATTTGATCCTGACTCGACCCACCTGATAGGATTAAAGACAAACCTTTAATATTATTCATTAAGGCATGAAACATATAGAATACTCTACTGTTTCATTAAATATTCAGTTGAAGCTTTATTCATTTTATTTGATGTTTGACTGTCCTGTCAATTATACATGAACAAGTAATCTAACAAAGAACGAGAGGCACTTATTTAACCTGTCTCCTGTAGAATTATCAATTAATCTAATATTGATTGCACATTGGTTTGATCTTGAAGTTAATCATTATACAAAAATATTTCAAAATTTGTTGTTACTAACAGATGGACTTTGACAATCTTATTATAAAGGAATTTCAATAAAATCCGTAGAAAAAAAATACCGTCAGTTCCATTGCATTCAATCTGATATCACGTGACTTTAGTTTGTTGAAGGGTGTAACCTAATACTGAATGAGAAAAAGGAGATTTGAAAAGAGTTTTGAAAGAACCTTTTTAATGGATATATTTCATCTTGTCCTCCACATAACTTCATATTTTCAACTGGCTCAAAGGCCAAATAATGAATTAAATGAATAAATTATCATTAAAAAGGAAAACTATATAATCCACATATTGTTGTATAAAGGTAAAGACAAATTTATAAATCAATAGCTGAGAAAAGAACTTTATAAACCATTAAGTTTATTAACTGTTAGCATTATAAATAATAAACATCATGGGACAGTAATATTTTCAATAAAGCAACGAATCATTCTTGCTGAATATATCTAGTTTAAACGTAATTATTACCGCTATATAAAATGAAAATAAATAAATAAAATATTGCATTAATCCATTTTATACACACGAATACTTAGACAATCTATAATCCATACTAAAATTACTATGAATATTGAAAACTAACTAGATTAAACAAGTCACAAGTATTGATTTCATTTTAAAAGGAATGGATCGATACATTTTATGGTTAGAAAACAAAAGTCCCACTTTATAGCTAATATAAATTATCAGTAGCCCATGAGTAACTTTGATATGTATAGCCCCATTCCGATCTAAACAACATACATGATATAGCACCCTGGGTAATCCAAGGTTAAACGTCAAACAAAGCACCGCCAACTGCATCAAAACGCCACATTAGAACCAATAAAAATAGCATATTTAAAGAGCAAACTGTGCATTATCAGGCGGAATTTAATACAGTGGGATTATAGTCTCTTGTCCATATCCCAGTGTAGTGTAACCTGTAAATCAATCCCACCATCATAGTGCCTGTAAATAAGTGCAACATTACCACTTTGTACTAATAATCCAAATATGATTGAAGTACATGTTTATAATAATTTTTACTACTCTTGTCACTCCAAAAATCTGTCTGGGAAAGTGTCAGATAATTGAAAGAGTAATTACATTTGAAAACTATAGTAGCAATGTAATGATGCGGTACTTACCAAATGATCCACGATGAAAAATACTCCTGTACTAACCCATGAATATGGATCCAGAAAATGTAACTCCTAAATATCGTCCGCAACCACTAATCGCAAAATATGCCAAACTTTGAGTCATCATGTTATTGCGGAGGGAAGTGGTAGTAGGGTGCTTTACTCTTGCCCACTTGTCATCTGATTTCGCCGCCTTTCGTATGACTGTGGTAGAATAAAACATAATAGTTCATGTCAAGTACCTCTTGTGTTTCATAGAAATGGGCAACAAGGAACGTTCAACAATAATTTGTCAACGAAATATTCGTTCAATAATAAAAAGATAACAAAATCTAACATTTATTGATATTAAAAGTACGTCATAGATCAATATACACCAGGTTTCGCCATTTTATTCATTGACGTACGGTTAACTTGGTCAGTTTTCGACTGCACTTTTCCAGATCTTACTATTTGATTTATTTGAATGTGGACAAAATTGAAGAGAAAAATTCTTCTGTGGAATTACTTTTCCGATTTTAAGAACATTTAAAATATCTTTAAAGACAGAAAACTCACAAACGAATCAATATTAAAATAAGAATAACAAAAATATTTAAAATCAGAGAAAGTAATTTACAGAAGTATTCATTATTTTGACGCTCTGATGCACACTTTCTATTGCATTCAAATAATCAAATAGTAAATGCATGAGAATTTCAAAGTCGAAATCATAGGATAATATTAAGTCCACGAACCGTACCTATGGGTGATGGAGCTGTAAATTGAATTGTAGAAACAAAATTATCATTTCCAACTCATCCTTCATATAAACAGGAAAAATAAAAACTGTGTTATGCAAAGTTTTACGAAGAACATATTAGATAAAAGTCATTTTGTTGCTTCATATCCTCAAAAACAATCAATAATCAAAGAACATATTAGCCCTCCCAAGGTACTACATAACTTCTTGAAAATAATTATTAAATTAATAATTAAATATTAGAATCAAAGCTTCAACGATGAACTATTGAAATGGACAATAATATAAGTTACGTAATTAAAATGAAAGCAAATGATATATTTATAATCTGAATATATTTAAGCAATAGGTATCTACTTGGCAATATATTTTGAGACCGAGTTCGGAGGAACTCTTTCTCTGTAAAGGTAACCAACAGTACGGGGTGTTCTCAGGGGTCACTAGAGACGTAAATACCACAGATCGCGCCCGATGAAGCTACTCTCGGCGATCGGAGTCTACTGTAAAGCATAGTATGGATGTTGGTACCAAGGTAACTAAAATTAAAGGAAACGGTTAATTATTAAACTGAATATATTTAAAACTAAAATTAAAATTAAAGGACACGATAAATTGTTAAACTGAATATATTGAGCTAAATGTAATAACAATTATATAATTTAATGTAATATAAACTAATGCCAAAATAACATATGATTGAATATAAAGTAAGCTATGTAATTAAATTAAAGCAAAAGTTAAACTATTTAAAATGAATATATTTTAAGCTAAAGCTAACAAAATTAAATACAATTAAACTGAATATATTGCTAAATGTACTCAGATTAAAGTAAATGGTAAATCTATTAAATTAAATATTAAACTATAGAAAATCAACTTTTTCTATGGATAAACCAAATTATTAAGATATTTGAATAATATCCTAGTTAATAGTTAAAATTGGTCAAGTGTTTTATATTTCACTTCAGAGGCCAAAACCATTAAGTAATGTATAAAAATATAGAAAATTTAACATGAAGTCTAATCTATAAAATCAGAAACATAACATATTATAAAAATCTAATTCTTATACTAAAAATCTGTTGAAAATGGTCCCTACAACAATTCATACCCAATTTAAACAATAGTCTTTCGGTGGCTAATGAGTTTAAATTACTCAGTACTAGATCTACATGAAACTATCAGAATAAAGTTGACTCTATATGGTAACAAAAACAGTCACTTAAAATTAAAATGAATTTTCAACAACAAAATCCTGAATGCATATAAGGTATGCGATTAATTTTTCATAGCTGAATGTTGCTCTTGGCAAAATTTTTCAAAGATGAAACATTCCAAATTATATGTATATTCTGATATAGATGCATACGCTTTAATAAATCACTAAAATTTAAAATGTGACCTATGTTTAATTGTATAAGTGGTAAGTCATCAGTTCAAGATGAGGAAATAAAGCATCAATTTTCTGAAAATATAGCTGTTTTATGCATCTGTGGAATTTTTAATTAATTTAGTTCTTATTATTTATTATACTTTTGAGAAACTAAGTGCGTGATGCGTAAGTTAGAAAAGCAAAGAGAGTTCAACTATTTTCTTTTCTGTAAAATTTATAATTTTCCTTTCCAAAGATCCTCAGTAATTTCTTGTGAGGTGTCATTTAAGTATGAGACAAGCCAATTAACGGTAAAGAGTTTTATTGTATACATTACTGATATATTCGAAAATTACTGTACTTTTTATTGCGAGAAAACCGTTAGTTGAATTTTCATTTTTATTCTTGTTCAGAATACTTCTGTCCTCAAAGTCAAGGTGATAAGATTCGCAACTTGAGAACTCGATAAGTATCTTCTAATCTTAATTTAATTTCTGACAATAAGAGGTAATGGAAAAGCGTCATCTTCAATTTCTTTCTTGTGCTTTTTGGTAAGAATAATTATTTTAAGAGTCGCACTTTCTAATGCTTCTTCTTGAAATACCAGTGCTGAATTTTATTTTTATATCCTTATGGACATCGACGGTGATCTAATGATTTTGAGCATGTATTCAGGTAATTACTTTTTGAAGTTTGTACTGCTTTTGCAAGATGATTCATGTCGAAGGTTTGCGCATTATACCCTAAATATAAATCAGCAACGTAACTGAACGAAGCATAACAGTGTGTGTGTGTGTGTAATGATTTAACTTAACTCCCATTAATTTCTCATTACATAACAATTTAATTTGCTAAATTGGCCCATTATCTCTTTTTAAAGATAATGTTCATTCGTATTTCCTGATCCCCTTCCAAATTATCCTTTTATTTATTACATCACGCGCTCTTAAAACTGGTTAAATCCGCTTAAACCGATTATAAATCTGTCAAAACAATCCCTTCAGATTCCCTGTCTATTATAATATTTCCCAAGGAATCCCTCCGTCAATACCACGTGTTTCTGACGTTTCAATGAAATTTCCCTCATATATAATCAAAAACACAACGAAAAACGCTCTCTACTTATTCCTCTCTTGATTTCGTGTGATGCAATAGTCTGTTACCAACGACGGAGTGGAAATAGTCTCTCTCTCCGCTACAATAAAATAATTCTATAAAATGAAATTGGTTTCGACTGCGTTATGAACTTTATTCAATAGTACTATTTAATAGAAAGTCTTTATACATATATATATAATGTACGTTTTTATTTTATAAGTGATATTTTAATTGAAATCAATGCTTTAAAAATGACAAAGATGGATGATGACTATTAAGTAATAGTACCTAATATTTGAAATTGTATTGTTATAGCCTTCAAGAAAATATATAATTGACAGATTTGTAACATTTTGAAGCTTATTTCTCTTCAATTGTTCTTATGATACTTATGAATTTCTTGAGAAATATAACAATTCTAATTAGAAATTATGGAAAGTAAAATTCCTGTAAAAAGATAAAAGGAGGAACTCGGATAGATTGGAGATTGATTCGCGGAATGGAGGAAGAGTAGAAAAAGACAAGTGAGTATACTATTGATGAGATTGATTCGATCCTGACTTGGACCCACCTTTGATAGTAGGTAGTAAAGATAAATCTTTTAATATTATTTTATTAAAAGTGCATGAGGCATAATAGAAATAGGGAATGCTTACTGTTTCATTAAATATTCAGTTGAAGCTTTATTCATATTTTTATTTGATGTTTGACTAAACTTCAATAATTAGTGATATTCATTAGAGATGGAACAAGTGAATCTAAATAAAGAACGAGAGGCCCTTATTTGCCACTGATCTTCCTCTGGTAGTATTATCAATTAATCTAATATTAATTGCACATTGTTTGATTCAGTTAATTGTTATACAAAAAGTATTTCAAAAATTTTTTGCTACTAACAGGTGCACTTTCACAATCCTATTATAAAGAATTTCAATAAAATCCGCGGGAAAAAAATACAGCCAGTTCCATTGCATCCAATCTGATATCACGTGACTCTTATTTCATTTGTTGGAGGAGTGCAATTTGATACCGAGTTAGAAAGAAGATTTGAAAAGAATTTTGAAAGAAACTTTTTTTACGGATATATTTCATCTCGTTCTCTAAATAACTTCTTTTTTTCAACTGGCCCAAAGGCCAAATATTGAATAAATTGAATAAATTAATATTAAAAAGGGGAAATTATATATTGTTGTAGGCAAAGCTTTACAAAAGACAAATTTAGCAATCACATGTGCTAACTTTTTTATAATAACTATTAAGTTATTAAATTCGTTATTAGAATTAGTGCTAACGATATAATATTGAAATGGATAATAATATTCTTTTCAATTAAAGCAAACGATGGATTATTATGTTGAAATATTTTAAGCTAAATGTAATTATTGCTGCCATATATAAAATGAAAATAAATGAATAAAAACATTTACGTATTAATCTATTTTAACGCTAATACTTTAATGAGACAATTACAATTCATACTAAAATTACTATGGATCGGTTAGAAAAAACTTAATTAGATTAAACAAGTCACAAGCATTTAACACTCCATTTAAAAAAGTGGTCAGGGACGACATTTTATGGCTGTGTGAAAACAAAAGCCCCACTTTGGTAGCTAATATAAATTATAATACAGCTCTATGATATGAATTTTGATATGTATAGCTCATCTATTCTCGGGGATTTGCAACAACAACACATGATATAGTACTCTCTGGATAATCCGTTAGATGTCAAACCAAAGCACCGCCACCCTATCAAAAACGCCGAAGTACTAGAAAATCAATAAAAATAGCATATTTAAAGAGAAAAAAAACTGTGTATTATTGTATGAAATTTAATACAGTGTCCGCAAATTAAGTGCAAAATACTCGAAATAAAATGCAAAAAATTTACTATTTTTTACTAACAATCTAAATAATTACATTGAAGTACATGTATATTATAATTTTCTATTACTTGCCAAGCTCTGTGCAAAAATTTGCTAGGGGAAGCGTCGGATCATTGAAAGAGTACTGTATTTGAAAATTATAGTAGTACAAAATATAATGAAGCGGTAATATTAACTAAATGATTCATTTATTTTGAAAAAATACTTGCACGTAACCTATGAATAGCGGATACAGAAAATGTAACTCTAAATATCGTCTTGCGACCGAAACTAATGATGTAAAATATGCCCAAGCTTTGAGTCTTCATGTTGTTGCGGAGGGAAGTAGTAGTAGGGTGCTTACTCCAGTTTCTACCTCGTCATCTGATTTCGCCGTATTACCGTGGTGCAGAACTGCAAAACATATTGCCCGTGTCAAGCACCTCTTTGTGTTTCATAGAAATAAGCAACAATGAACGTTCGGTAAACAATAATTTGTCAACGAAATTATTCAATATTTAAAAAAAAGGATAAAAAAAATTAACATGAATTGATATTAAAAGTGGGACGTCATAGATCAATATACAATTTTAACTTAAGATCCCCGTCTATCCGTCATTTTGATTTCACGGACGTAATGTTAATCCAATGGGTTTTCAACTTTAATTTTCCCATCTTAATTATTTGATCTATTTGAATGCAATAAAGTGCATCTGAAAGAGAAAAAAATAATAAATGCTTCTGTGGAATTACTTTTTTTCTCCGATTTTTAAGAATATTTAAAAATATTCTTTAAAGACTGGAAACCTTGCAAACGAATCATTAAAATAAGAATAAAAAATATTTTTAAAAATCAGAGGGAAAAAGTAATTTCACAGAACCATTCATTATTATGTTTCAGATGCACACTTTATTGCATTCAAATAGATCAAATAGTAAATATATGAAAATTAAGGTCGAAATTCCATAGGATTAACATTACGTCCACGAAATCAAAATGGTGGGTAGACGGGAGCCGTAAATTGAATTGGGAAACAAAATTTATTTGCTTCGTCAACTTATCCTTCTTATATAAACAGGGAAAAAAATATTAAAAAAACTGTGCTATGCAAAGTTTTACAAAGAACGTGTTGGGGATAAAAGTCATTTTGTTGCTTCATTTCCCACAAAATAATCAAACAAAGAACATATTAGCCCCCCCCCAAGGTACTAACTTCTTAAAAATAGTTATTAAATTATTTAATTAATATTTAATTAGAATCAAAATAAACGATGAAATATTGAAATGGATAATAATATAAGTTACATGTAATTAAAATGAAAGCAAACGATATATATTTATAATCTGAATATATTTTAAGCAATAGGTATCTACTTGGCAATATATATTTTTGGAGACCGAGTTGCCTGAGGAACTCTTTCTCTGTAAAAGGTAATGCCAACAGTACGGGGTGTTCTCAGGGGGTCACCATCGCAAATACTGATCGCGCCCGATGAAGCTTAACTTCGGCGATCGGACCAGGTCTATCAGCATAGTATGGATGTTGGCGCACTAAAGGTAACTAAAATTAAAGGGAACGGTTAATTATTAAACTGAATATATTTTAAACTAAATGGAATTAAAATTAAAGGACACGATAAATTGTTAAACTGAATATATATCGAGCTAAATGTAATAACAATTATATATAATTTAATGTAATATAAACTACACGTCATTAAAATAACATATGATTGAATATAAAGTAAGCTACATGTAATTAAAATTAAAGCAAAAGTTAAATTATTTAAAACGAATATATTTTAAGCTAAAGCTAACAAAAATTAAATTAAATGGTTAATTATTAAACTGAATATATATTAAGCTAAATGTACTTCAGATTAAAGTAAATGGTAAATTATTAAATTAAATATTAAAAACTATAGAAAAATTTAACTTTAAGTCTATGGATAAAACCGTAAAATTAAGATATTTGAATAATATCCTAGTTAATAGTTAAAATTACCAAGTGTTTATATTTCACTTCAGAGTCAAAACCATTAAGTATAATGTATAAAAAATATAGAAAAATTTAACATGAAGTCTAATCATAAAATCAAGAAACATAACATGGTTATAAAAAATCTAATTTACATACTAAAAAATTGAAAAATGGTCCTTACAACAATTCATACTCCACTTAAAACAATAGTCTTTCGGGTGGCTAACAGTTTAAATTAGTTTCAGTACTTCAGATCTACATGAAACTTATCAGAATAAAAGTTGACTCTATATGGTATAATAACAAAAATATACCACTTAAAATTAAATGAATTTTCAACAACAACAAAAATCCTGAATGCATATATGTATGCGATTAATTTTTTTTCAGCTGAATGTTGCTCTTTACACAGGCAAAAATTTTTCAAAGATGAAACATTCCAAATTATATGTATATTCTGATATAGGTAGATGCATATCGCTTAATAAATCACTAAAATTTAAAAAATGTGACCTATAAACTTAATTTGTATAAGTGGTAAGTCATCAGTTCAAGATGAAATAAAGCATCAATTTTCTCGAAAATATAGCTGTATTTATGCATCTGTGGGAGTTTTTTTTTTTTTTTTAATTTAATTTAATTTTGATTATTTATTATACTTTTGAGAAATCCGCGTGATGTGTAAGTTAGAAAAGAGAGTTCAATTATTTTTCTTTTTCATTGATTGATGTAAAATTTATAATTTTCCTTTTCCAAAGATCTTTAGTGTAATTTTTGTGAGATGTCATTTAAGTATGAGACAAGCCAATTACCTAAAAAGTTTTATTGTGGTTACATTACTTTGATATATATTCGAAAAAAATTACTGTACTTTTTTATTGCGAGAAAACCCGTTAGTTGAATTTTCATTTTTATTCTTGTTCAGAATACTTCTGTCCTCAAAGTCAAGGTGATAAGATTCGCAACTTGAGAACTCGATAAGTATCTTCTAATCTTAATTTAATTTCTGACAATAAGAGGTAATGGAAAAGCGTCATCTTCAATTTCTTTCTTGTGCTTTTTGGTAAGAATAATTATTTTAAGAGTCGCACTTTCTAATGCTTCTTCTTGAAATACCAGTGCTGAATTTTATTTTTATATCCTTATGGACATCGACGGTGATCTAATGATTTTGAGCATGTATTCAGGTAATTACTTTTTGAAGTTTGTACTGCTTTTGCAAGATGATTCATGTCGAAGGTTTGCGCATTATACCCTAAATATAAATCAGCAACGTAACTGAACGAAGCATAACAG
>BMAW01066837.1:0-16111 GCA_019974015.1 Nephila pilipes
GCTGGACGTTATATCTATGATTATGTGAGTTTAATTAATTTGTTATGAGTTTTAATGATCTTTCCTTCGTTAGAAAATAAACTGTGTTTGTGTGTAATAAGTAGTCGTTACTTTGAATCTTTACACATACCACAATGGGGGGCTCTGCCCTACATAAGCGAATTAAACTTAAATGTTTAATTTAGATACGAAATGACTATTTAAAAGAACTTTTCAACTGGATTTGTGTGTGATTTGTGACTTTGAAATACTGTGGATACCCTTAGTGGAACTTAATTCTATGGACGAAAAATTTCTGTGAGTACAAGAATTCTATTTTATTTTCCTTTGCTACAAAATGTCATTTCTTTCGAGAGCACGAAAGGTCGACTTAATAACTTTAGCAGAAAACTTAGGACTAACAGTAGAGTCAAATGCTAAGGTTTCCGACTTACTTAAGTTAATTACTAAAGATAAAAATTATGACGAAGAATTCACAAAAGATTGTTTGGACGTAATTACTAATGAATGGCTGGGAAGAACTAGAAAAAAGGGAATGTGAACTTAAAAAGTTAGAATTTTAATCAAAAGTTACAATTTCAGACGGAAATTCTCTATCTTTAGCTGTAACATACCTAAGCTAAATCTAATGAAGTTAATGCCACGTTATGATGTTGGTAACGATATAAGTGTGTACCTTTCATTATTTGAGAGACAGATAATCCGAATTGACATTCCTAAAGACGATTGGATAACACATTTATTACCTTTGCTTTCTTTGGAGGTAGTAAATATTGTAGCTCGTGAACCTGATCCGGAAGACAACGACTACACTCATGTTAATAAATTGTTATTGCAGCGATTTAAATTGAGTCCTGAGAAATTCAGTTTAAAATTTTTTGCTCACAGAAAGGAATCATCTGCCTCTTGGCGTGATTTTGTATTTTAACTCCAAATCTATTTTGATGTATGGATAACCGTCCTAAATATTCAAACTTTTTTAGAATTAAAACAACTTTGGATTTCAGACTAGTTAAAGCAGAAAATACCTGCAAACGTACAGAACAAAATATCATTTGTTAAAGAAAATGGAAAAATGCTGTGCTGACAAATTGATTTTAAGCCAAAATATAAGTTTTGTGGTGGTAAAAAGTACAATAATTAAAATATAAAGTTTTTCTATTATAACTTAAGTTGTCATAAATCTGCTGAGTGTAATAATACGAAAGACCGGTTGAAATGTTTCTAATTTTGGGCATATAGCTATCTTTTGTGACCAATCGGAAGTAAATCAGACTTAAATCACTAGAAATAATACCTTTACTAAAAAAATGGAAAAATATGTTGATATTCAAAATGTTAAAATCAATGCTTAATTCGATACTGGCTTCAAATTATCACTGATAAATTATCAAAGTTTTGTAAAAAATTGGATTCCCCAAACTATCTTTCAACAATGTATCTTTAGCTGGAATCGGTGGCGAATGTCTTTCACCAGTAGGATTCTTTTATTCAGCAATTAAATTTGATAAATGCTGTATAGCAACGGAAATTTATGTACTTGGAAAAATTATAATATGACGTTATTATTGGACTTGATGTTATTAGCAAATTGAATATTGCTATAAATAAAAATGGAATCAAAATCAAGGCGAAAATAAATGCTTTTCATACCAGTTCTGCAACAATTAATTTCAATCGTATTCCCAACCACAAACCCACGGCTTGTAACATGAAAAACATTACATTGGCATTCCGAATGGCGCCTGCCGTCTCTTTGGATGAGATTGAAAAAATTAAGTTCAAAGTGCAGCCTGTTGTTACTATAAATCTAGGCGTAATTTCTGAGGGCAAAATTCTTGAGAGGGGTAAAGCAGCTGATATTGAGGAAATTGAATGTTTTTTTGGTCTAGCGAATGCAATAAATGTGAAGGAAGTTGATTTTAGTCACATTAGCGATCAGGGAATAAAATAAAATCTAAAAAAATGTAAGATACTTATAAACCGCAGAAAAATAAAACCACTGACGTTACCATGAAAATTGTTCTAACCGATGAGTCACCTATTCACTCAAAACCCATACGATTATTGGCAAACGAAAAATCATTTGTAGATTCACAAATAAAGAATTAGTTAGATGCAGGAATTATTAACAGAATTAAAAATAGTCCGTTTTCTTCTCCCATACTTTTAGTGAAAAACAAGAATGACGATTACAGACTATGTATTGATTATAGGCATTTAAATAGAAAAATCTTCAAAGATTTAGATTGTCCATCAAATCTTTTCCTATTGATTTGATGGCCAATATAGATAAATTGACAGAGATGAACGCATTTATTACTCTTGATCTCGAAAATGTTTTTTTTTTTCATTGTAATGTACATCCAGATAGAACTAAACACACTGTATTTGTGACACATAATTCTGTTTACGAATTCTTAAAGGTACCTTTCGGTCTTTCTACGAATCCTATTGTATCCCAAATGAATATTTATGCAGTTTTTAAAGATTTAATAAAATATAATATCTTTATTATGTATATGGACGACCTGCTCAAATCAGGAAAAGACGAAGACGAAGTTTTACATAAATTACAACGTGTGCTTAAAGTGGCTTCAAAATACGGCCTTAAACTTAACTTTAAGAAATGTCAATTCCCCATACGGGAAATTGATTTCCTAGGGCATAATATTAAAAATGGTCAATTATACCCTTCACCTATCAAAACCAAAGCTGTTGTTAATTTTCCATTACTTTAATGCACTAAAGACGATCAGAATTTCTTGGGTCTTTGTGGCTATTTTTGGAAACTCATACCACACTTTCAACAATAACAAGACCACTTAGAAATCTTCTAAAAAACAATCAGTATTTCAAATTTGAAGAAAAAGAGTGCAGTTATTTCATTCACTTAAAAGCACTTTTATGCCAAGAACTAGCGTTAATAATTTATAATCCTAATAGTGAGATCGAAAAAAATACAGATGCTAATGTAGACGGACTAGTCACTGTTTTATTACAAAAATCTACCATAGACTCTAAATTACATCCTGTTTGTTACATGAGCCGTAAAACCAACGACACCAAAAGAAGTTACTCCAGTTATGAGTTGGAAGTTATGGCGGTGATAGAGGCAGTAAAAAAATTCAGCATCTACATTTTAGGGAAACATTTTAAAATTGTTACAGATTGCAATGCTTTAAATGACGAAAAAAGACATTTCAGCTTTCTTTTCACGCTAGATGGGCACTCCAACTCCAGGATTACGATTACGAAGTCGCACATAGTTCCGGTAATCAGATGCAACATGTTGAAGCATTAAGCCGACATTCAATCCTCTTTACAACTAGAGTCCTTAATACTCTCACAAACCGAATAGCTGCAGCGTAGGATAATGACGACCACATAAATCTATTAAGTCCATTGTACGAATAAGTGAAAACAATTTTTTACTGAAGGAAGCTATTTTGTATAAGTATGAACAAGGCCCAGAATTGCTTGTCGTACCTCATGTTTTGGAAGTAGATATTATTCGAGATGTTCACCAACGGGGGCACTTCGCTACAACAAAAGCAGAGGAAATTCTGAAGCGCTACTCTTATATTCCCCACTTAAGAGGAAAAGTTGATATTATAATTACAAGTTTTATCGATTGTATTTTAATAAAAAAAAGTGGCAATAAAGAAGGACTAATGAACCCTGTTCCGATGGGTAATGGGCCTCTCAATACCTACCATAACGACTTTGTTGGACCCCTACCTTCCACCAACAAAAATTGCAACCATATTTTCACGGTTGTAGACACTTTCACAAATTCGCTTGGTTTTATCCAGTGAAATTCACATCAGCAACAGTCGCTATAGTAAAATTGAGGCTACAACAAAGTGTTTTTGGTAATCCTTCCCGAATCATTACTGATCGCGGATCTGTATTCACCTGAAAGGAATTTCCTGACTATTGTGCATAAGAAGGTATAGATCATTTTACAACCGCTACTGGAATTTCTCTTGGCAATTGCTAGATAGAACGGATACATGGAACTTTGCTCCCTGTATTAGCTATGCTGTCGCTAGAAAACCCCAAAAAAATGGTACACATACGTAACCCATGTACAACGAATCATCAACAGGACTTTCACACGAAGTACAAGATATGCACCTTTTGAACTGATGGTCGGCGTTAAGATGAAGAACGTAGAAGATTTTAAAATACTATAGCTATTGGAAGAAAAACACTTAAACTTTATGATAGAAGATAGACAAAAAGAAAATGCGCGATAATGCGAAAAAATAGCATATTAAAGATCCAATAGGAAAATGAAAAGCAGTTTAATAAAAAGCTTAAAACAGCGCGTACCTATACCATCAATGACCTAATCGTGATCCAACGAACTCAGTTTACTCCAGGAATGAAACTGAACCCTATATTTCTTGGACCCTTTAAAGTCATATGGACCAAGCCGCATGATCGCTATGAAGTTGAACGAGTCGTCATTCACGAATAGCCGCTAAAGACTGCAACTACAGCCAATCGTATGAAACCATGGTCCACCTAAGACATTTTTTTTTCTTTTAATTTTTTTTTTGTGCTTGTGTGTTTTGTTTCTTTTTTTTTGCCTTTTTTTTTCTTTAATTGCATTTCTCCTGATGTATTTGTTTATGATGTCGATCAAGCACATTGCGATGGCGCAATGAAGATAAGGATGACCGAAATTGTGAGACCTAAGATCTGCCCATCTACCATCTCAGATAACAGCCGTGAAGTTCCCAGAGTGCCGTCTAGCGCTTCGAGGGAAATTCGAAAAAGTTAGAGGAGAGACATCAAGCCTCTCGGAGATGGAGAGGCATCGAGACGCTGAACAAGACGGTTCAGGGAAATTGTACTGGACGTTATATTTATGACAAAATTAAAGTTTAATATTTCTGCGACTCGCGAGTGTAACGTGTTTTTATAAATGTTGGAATGTGACAGATTATTGGCTACTTTCTTATTTATGTATGCCCCCCGGTTGAGATGAAGAGCGACCACAAAGTCTGAGAAAGTCCACTTTCCTCCTAAAATTGTTGTTCACACTGCTGAAAATTAAATGTTCAATGAATGTCTATGTGACTTTCCTGCCACAGTGCCCGGGAGAGATTATCCCAAATTAAAATCCTTTTGTATCATGATACGTAGGAATTACGTATAAATGATTTCCAACAGCTGAATTTACAAAATTTTATTTCTTTACAGAAAATTGATATTTGTCCTTACAAAAAAGTAAATTTCTTCCACTTAAAAATTTCTGCAGTTAAATTTAGCTTCATGATAAATAAATTAAATTATCTGTCTTGTACCCTTTATCAAAATGTGTTACGTATATTAGAAAATTGCACTTTAAAAGAGACAACATTTCTAATCTTTACTTTTTATTATTTCATTAGTTTTCAAAGAGAGCACACAAGATCGTAATCAAATTAAAGGAAAAAAAAATTAAAGATTATTTAATTTATTTTCTGTTTTGTGCAATAACCACATGATAAAATACAAACTTTTTAATTTAATAATAATAGGACCCTATAAATTCCACTGGACTTTCAGTTGTATTACATTTATTAAATTTAACCGAGAACAATATTCATAGGGCTTATGTATAATTCAGAAACAATTTTTCTTATCCCAAGCATGTATGACTTCTAAACTATTTGTATACGATGTGAATTTCACAGGAAAATCGAAAAATGTATCGGAAAAAGAATTTTCACGTGAATATTAAAGGAATTAACTAGAGTAAAATATTTTTTTCATAGAAGAAATATGCTTTCCATTTCGCACTCTATAAAAAAATATTTTACTATAGAATGTTATTTGAAAATAAATTTCATCTATATCTAGAATACCTATAATTATTTCCCTATCATTTAAGTAACAGTTATTACATAATCATTTTTTTAAAAAATATGTTTTATAATGAAGTAGAAATGGTACTTTTTCAGAGTTCTGTACTAAAAAAAAATATTTGTCTCGAGAGAAGCTACAAATTTATTATTAAATTGAAAAGAATGGACGGAAAAGTTTCCGACCTTTACTTGAAAATGGCAGAACTCGTCAATAAAAGCTGAGAAATATGGTCACGAATCCTTTGACAAGTACTCACGAAAATTTCATGTAATTTGGACACGTAGTTGCTGTTTGACAATCGTTTGAACAAGAAGATGTGAATGTTTTTGTGAAAATGGAAAAAAATTGAGTATCGAGCTGTCATTAAATATTTGTTTTTGAAAGACAATATGCCTACGCAAATCAAAAAGGAGTTTTATGCTGTGTGCGGGGGCTTTGTATTATCATTTAACTAAATGAAATTTTGGGCAGTTGAATTCAAACGTGATAGTAACAGCTTGAGACACGATGAACGTTCGAGACGTCTGAAAACTACAACCATAGTTAATAACATCTGTAAAGTACACCAAATGGAGCTAGATGACCGTTGAATTTTAGCAGAGGCTATGAATATGTCCAATGAATGTATTTCTCCGATAATGAATCAAAATTTTGGCATGAAAAAGCAGTCAGCGTGTTGGATGGCGCATTTGCTCACGTCACACCAAAAACGTGTTCGAATGAACATTTCCAACACTCTGTTAGTCGCAAGAAATCAGAGTTTTGGTACCGAGTAATTAATATGGATGAAACTTGAGTACATCTTTATACGCTCGAAACAAAAATACAGAGGAATTATTGAACTGCGAAGGGAAAATTGGAGCCAAAAAAGCAAAGTCTGTTTTCTTAGTAAGAAAGGTGACGGCAACTTTTTTTGGGAATAGTAATTTAGTTACATAGATCAATTAGTTTCAAACAGGAAAATGCCATTGCAGAATTTTAATACGCATCATTACTTGACAAGCTGAAGGCAGATATTGCGGAAAAACGGCCACGTTTGCATAAAAAATTATGTTTCACCAAGACTATGCACCATCTCACACAAGGGTTTCTCATGGTGAAAATACACGAATTATGGTTTTAACTGTTTGACCACCTTCCCTTCTCATCAGATCTATGTACAAGCGACTTATTTTTGTTTTCTAATCTAAAAATTTGGCTCGTAGGACAGATAATTCCATCAAAAGAGAAGGCTAGCACCTTCGTAAGCACTTATTTTTCAGAGAAAGATGCCTAGTACTATTTAGACGCGTTAAAAAGAAGGGAGCGTTTCTGAGAGAATTGTGTAGACTTCCGAGGAAACTATGTAGAAAAATAAAAATAAATTTTAAAAAAAAATGTCAACTATTCTTTAAATAAAAACTTAAGTACTACTAGCTTTGTTACTCAAAAAAAAAAATTGTAACTACTTTGCGTTAAAATGAGCCACTTAGCGGCTGCCGGAGGAGTGATGACTACTGGAGGGCTAATACCCAGCAGTCCAAGTGGAGCTATCAAGCAAAAATGGTACTGTCAACGAGACTTATGTGAATCTGTATTGTTATGTTAACCATTAATTGTTTGTCCTTATTCTGTTGTATCCTTAAGTGGATGAGTAAATAAATCGTAACTAGATCTAGAAAGATATTTGTTATTTGGACAGTTGTAACTTATTGAATATTTGTTAACTCTTACAGAATTCCTAACATGGTGCTCATGGATATAGATCTATCTTTTCATACTACAGTTTTTAAAGCTATATTGTGAATAATATTTACAATTATTTAATTTTAATAACTATTAAATCTCAAAAATAAGGATGATTATTCGATGAAATAAAATGATATTTAAAATCAAATAATTACGTATAATATAAGTAAGCATGTGTAAGCAATTTTTTAAAAACTCTGTGAGATCAGTTATTATGATATGTGAATAAAATAAATTAAGAAAGGTATATTTTCAGCCCAATTACTTTAATTACACTAGCATAATCAATCATCACAGCCTTTAAATTTTCCAATGTTATCCAGTATATAATTAGACAAAGTTTTGAAACATATGAAAAGCAAATTACTGGAGAACGACATTTCAGTCCACTGCGAAAGTAGTTTTAATTATTTATTTACATTTCTAGTTCTATATCTTATAATTTACATGCATAATTGTCCAGAAGGAAATTAATTTGCTTTGAAAATATAATTAAACTTCGGGGGAAAAGATTGTAATTTCAGAGTTTTATGTTAAATAATTACAAACAACTGTAAAAAAGTGATTCATACACAATTTAAAAGAATGAAAGTTCTTGCATATATTTGTCAGGGCCAGTAAGATGTTAAATATAGTTTTAACAAAATATCAATATAATTAATTTAATTTAAATTGCATTACATAGAAGTACCTTTGAATAATCTAATATAAAACTATTAATTTAAAGAATGTAAAAATTTAAATAATATGATGTTGAAATGCATTCAACAAGGAGTAACAAAACTTGTAAGAAAAAAAAATGTGCTTATTACAACTTTAGTCCATTTAACTGTTTAATTAATTTCATAATATTTTTGCGTGCAACGAAGGAAAAAAAATCACTGAATAATCTGCTTGACTGAAATAAAAGTATTTGGAAAACATTGAGGGGTGTACATATTAAAAATTAAGAAATAATAATTATTATTAGCATATGATTAAGTTAAGACTTCATAACATATTTGAAAAATGAATATTAATTTTCAAAATTTGTATATCTTAGAAATTCAAATAAAAATTGACGAACGTAATATCACATGCATTCCAAGTATGTATACAGCGTTATAGAAAGACACATATGCAAGATATATGTGACTGAACTGACTCTACTTGTTTAACAGACAAATTCAAAACATAAAAAAATCTCTTTTCGCGTTAAAACATTTTCTCCTTCAAAGAACCATAAATAAGTTGTTGATTTAAGATTTTGAACACTTTGGCTGGTTGGTCATGTCTCTCTCTCTCTCTCTCTCTCTCTCTTCTACTGCCCAAAAAGAAGATGTTGTATGTTAAAGCTAACTAGGCTTTAACATAACTCATCATGAGCGTGGTAGTTTGTTTGGTGAATAAAGTATAAACTGTAGTGTCGTTCATGTAATCTGAAAATTTTTCACAATTTCAATTCCGGTGTATGAATTGTAATGTTACATTAATAAAATATGGTGAAACGTTTTGAAAAATAAATATATTTTAAAAAATTCTCGTAATATTCTTTAAAAAAATTTTCATAATGATATTGAGCATTTATCAGATAAAGACATCTGTCAAAAAATAAATAATGATTTTTTCAAGCACATCGCAAAATCATGATGTTTGCAGAAATTTAATTTTTATAAAACTTGTCTAAAAATTTATGAATATTTCAATATTTTTTTTTTATTTTTTTGATACAGAAATACTTTAAGCTTCCATAGAAATATAAAAAAATGTCTAATACAACAAACATTTTATTTAAAAATATATATTTTGGCAATGAAAAGTATTTTTTCAAAAATATTTAGCTACAAACTATTTTAAATAATTTTAGTACTTTGATTCTTTTTTTTTTGAAAAATGCTATTCATTGTGATATAAAAGCGGTTTATTAGAGGAATACATATGTCTTACACATAAAAGTGAGAAACGTATTTTTACAGTTGGATACAACGTGGTACATAATTAACTTAGGTAATTAGAAAATTTAAATTGTAATTTCATAACTTAATGAAGCATGACAGTCATATACCAGAATTACCTTATGAAATGTCATTATGAGTAAACATTTTGTTAATAGCATATTAGTGGCAATATTATTTTTATTGGTGTTGAAGTAACATATTCTGAAACACTCTTAATACTAAAAATTCATTAAAGGTTATTTATTATATGAGTAAGAGTAAGAATGAGATATCACCTTGCATGTCATAACCTCTCAGTCACAGTAAAAATAATCATGGTCAATGTAATTGTATACTATTTCCTTGAAATAATTCAACAATATAAACTTGTGCATGAAAAGAAAAAATAATAATTTTATTAATTATTAATGTTCGTTTGCTTAAATAATGAAAAGCCAAATGCTCAAGCTCGAAAAACTTTGTTTAAAATACCCTGACTTCGTTATATTTGATTAGTTATGATACTCAAATATAAGACGATTTTTTGAAATTTTCTTAGAATAAAATGTATGCAAAGTTATCTACTTTACACACCAGGACATGGTAAAAAAGTTATAAATTTTGAATCAACTAAGAAATCGTTATTGCCAAACAGCTGTAAGAACAATTAGAGCATATATGCAGTATCAAAAGTATGAATTTACAAACAAAATAAATAACTTATTTACAAAAAATATATGCAGTCAAATACATGAAAATAAAATAAGAAAATATAAAATTTGCAAAAGTATCAAATCAAATCAGGAAGGATTTGGAGTTGTTAATTGACCATGATTAGTTATAAGTAAAATTACAAATGAGGATTCGAAGTAAATTGTCAAGCTGGTGATACGTAAACATTCTTTGACACGTAAGTTGGAATTCGAATCTCTCTCTCTATCTCTCTAACACACATACAACTTTTACAAACTTTAAATAACTTTTCACTGAAAGTCTTAAAAACAATGAAGAAGAGGAGGAAGGTCCTCTTTATAAAAATCAGTCATCGTTGCAAAGTGTTTAGGTGTCATATTATAAGCATTTGTACTACGGACTTTAACCCAGAAAATATTTTAAAAAAATTACCTATATAGAGAAAACTTAGTTTGAATATTATTAATGTAATTGTATTCATTGATGATGTTGCCTAAAGAAAAGAATGGATTAAAGCGGTAGAAGATGTACTCAACATACTCAGTTTTGACTCCTCTTTGATTTGTCTGTGTACACTCATAATCCCTCGAAAGGACTTTCAACAATAATGAACTAAATAATTCTATTACGTAGATTGATGGGATTAAATATATCATAACAATTAGTAACGCAATGGCATATGAAAGGGGTCTCCGATTTCATATTTATAATATTGATGAAACATGAGATGGACTGGAAGAATTCCGTTACAATACGAATGGTAGTTTTATGGGAAGTATTGTACGCATATGCAATTTTGAGCAAGTTAATATTTTGGAAGAAATCAATTTAAGTAATTAAATAGTTTGAGAGATGACACAAAACTCCACCGCTTTAAATGATTAAAAGTTGCATAGTAAATGAATAATAATTTTTTAAAACTGTATCGCTGAAAAAAACTTTTAATAGAGCAAATCTTTATTCAAATCAGTACAAATTTAATATTTTTTAGGTAATTGACAAGGGGATATTAACTGAACTCTTATAATCCAAGATTTTAAATATTTCATTTGACTAACATATTTGAGATGTTATAATGCGCAGAATTCGTACAATTGATTCTTACTGCACTTTAGCAATAAGAGTCAATGGTACAAAACAGATCTTAAAAGAAAGGTGAAAACTTTTATAAAGCAGAAAATTGAATTTCCCTTTTTTTTCTTTTCAGCATTTTATTGGGGCTCCAAAAGATATTGGGTACATAAAGTTCTGTGCAATGCGCAACGGAAAGGGGAAGTAATGTTACATTTGAAAAATTGATGCTAACTGAAATTAATTTTTAAAGAATGTATAAATTGAATATATCACAATTTCCACCTTCCGCATGACCCTTATAATGACTAGCCCAAGAATATCTTGGTATTTATTTGTATCAAATATAATTGATACAACACAAAACAATAGAATACAATCAGTAATTTTAATACGAAAATTATATTTTGTGTGTATGTTTGATTTTAAACAGTATAAGGTCATCATGTTATTATAAATTTTAATTTTGTAAAAATTAAAAGGTGGAGGTTATGCAAAAGTTGTTCAAACAAAAGAGGTTTATGTTATGTTGACATAAGTTTGACACCTTAAAATTTTGTAAAGTGTAATTTTTTTCACTTTTTGTAGATATAAAATGATGATTAAATACTTTTGTAAATGTTAAAATGCTTTTGACATTTTGCAAGAAGTACATTAATTTTAAAATATTCTTGATATACACATATGATCCATAAAAATAAATTGCATCAATAGAATGCCTAAAAAAAGAAATATGTCTTAAATAAAGAATTGTTTAAGAGATAATGTTACTGGATTCAAATAGAGTATATTACCTTGATACATTTAAATAGCCTGGAAAGAATTTTAAAGTTCTTTTTACAACAAGAGAATTGTAGAAAAACATGACAAGCTAAAATTATGTTTATTTAAAACACAACATCAATTAGTAACGAAGAAAACAATAACATTTCAGTAAAACAATTACTCTCTCATGCTCGTGTTCTCTGCAACCTGTAACTAACCATGTGTGACACGTATCCTTTTCTAAGCACCTTCCACTTTTTCTTGTGTAGCTACTTTGAAGCATCCAATTGGTTTAATTTCTATACGTCATTATTTAACGATATCAAGGCGGGGAATTGCACTAACAATCTCCAAAAAGAAGCATGATATGGTCTAGGACTGACTACATTACGTTTCTCTTTAGCAAAACCAGAATACTTTTTTGAATTATTTTTTAATTTATATAATTAATCAACATTTATACAATTTTGACTTTCTGAGGTACAAAATTTTACCTTCAGAGATTGAGAATGAGAGAAATCTACTTTCTTTTTTTTCATTTCCAATTTTTTCGTGAAATGTTTTTGAAAGAAATAGCCTTCCTGGTTATGAGCGGGACGAAGGCTTTGCATTAATATGCGTTGAATATGTTAGTTCATTTTCTCATTTTTTTCTCTATACAATTATATCATTAAAAATGTTAAACCTAGTATAAATAAAATCTGAGCATAATGCTTTTATATTAACAACAGTTTCAAAATATTAGACGTTAAGTAAAGATTTCTATTTAAAATTTTCTATAACATATCAATGAAACTCAATGTAATTTTCTTTAAAAAAAAACCCAAATCAAACTCTCACATATTAATATCCAAACAAACAAGAATGTTTTAAAATCAGAATTTAATACGAGTCAGGAATTTACAAGAACAACAGTACTCTAAATAACAAAGAAATATTTTTCGATCTTTAACATCTAATTTTTTTCATATTTTTCTTGCATTATCTGATGCTCAGGAACTAAAACGTGTATTATTTTTGAATAGCCGAAATTCAATTAAAATTTTCTTTTGTAGATTTGCAACATTGGAAGAAAAATACATTTTGTTCGCAGAACTAAAGCGATTTTAAAAATTAAATAGGAAAAAAAAAAAAAAAAAAAAAAAAAATTTCTTATTTTGTTTTTAAAAGGGAAAGGAAAAAAAATTGATTCTTTTTCTACCTTTCCTGTACAAAAACAAAAAAAAAAAATACTGTTTCTTTTGAAAAGCAAAAAATGAAATTAACAGAAGATTTTTGCCCCTTCATACTATTTGGACAGTTGTCGAGATCTATTAGGTTTTAACGCATATTGCTAGAACAAAATACGTTTCCCAATATAATAAAGAAATATCCTACCGGCATAATATAAAATCTTATGAATGTACTACCGTGTCAGTTAAGGCTGTTTTCGCTAACGATAAAGAATAGGGCTCAAAGTTCGAAAACCTTTTGAGGCAGAAGAAATGCTACAATACTAATATAAATTACTATGGATATAAAAAATATAACTATTTATTAATTAGCGTTCTTGGAATTTTGATTTTTTTTAAAAAAAATATTCAATTTTTTGCCTTTATGTAAAATGGATATTCAGTTTTCTATATTAAAGTACAGTAGACCAAATGTTCGAACACATTCTCTGCAAGAAACAATTTATTGAATCAGTTAGAAGTATATACTTATCTCTTAATTAATCAATTTTTCAATCTTTCAAATGAATTTTAATTAATTATGGTTTGACGTTCTTCGGACTGTCTGTAACAGATTGTGCCAGCATATTTTTTTTCCTGTAGAACGTACTATTGGCAAGGAATGCTTATTTTTGACGAACATTTACAGTTAATTTCTGAAATGAAATTATAGCAACTTGTAAATTGTGACAAATGGTAAGTGATGGAGAAAGCTTTTTGATACACAGAAGCGCGCGCAAATCTTACAAACTAAACACTAATAAACTCTCTTATTTGGGAATATTTTGTAAGTGTTCATAAAAATTTATTTATGTGCAATAGTAAATTTGTGTTATTGAAAAGATGTTTAAAAAAATAAGTTTTGATTCAATGAAATGAAAGGAGGAAAGAGAGAATCTGAATTAAATTATTATTGAACTTTTCTGAAATCAATTAAAAGTTACTTAAATTTTCTTTAAACTTTAAAAAATATAACAAAAACCAAATTACTATTTCGTAAAACATAAAATGTGAAAAAGTATAAAATGTGAAATTTTAATTTAGCCATTATGATGCTCTCAATTAATTTGTTTATTCCTATAAAAGTTTTTTTTTAATTTAATTTAATTTCTTTCATTTTTTAATTTTTTTTTTTTCAAATTCATTTAAGCATCTCATAAAATTTAAGTATTAGAGCCACTGGAAAAATTATTAATGAAATATTGTTATTTAAGTTGAATTTCAAATAATTTATATTGCATGAAATACATTGTATTCATATATCAATTTATATTGTAATGTGTTGTAGAATCATGAGGTGAAAATTCTAACTGCTCACAAATATTCATTATATTCGTATGAAAGAAATAAACACAAAAATATTGCTTCATTCAACTATAATTTTTCTTTGAGAATATTGGCATATAAAGAAGAATGAAAAACAAATAAATAAATAGTGGTAGCAAAAAACTAATAGGTTTCAATACTTCAAAGACAACGTAATTTGAACTTGAAGATAAGCAATTATTATAAATATACACACATTATATATATAATAAGTGTTATTTCTGTCTTAAATGTAATTATAAGTATAGATTATATATTTAAATTCTTAGTAAATAAATATATTTTCAAAACATTATATAAATCAGTTAATATTTTTACATTTCAATCTCAGCTTCTCACAATCTCTTCAAAAATATTATACATTTTCCATAAAGAAAACTGAACTAATTCCTGTGGAAATGCGTTTTCCACATTCGTTAAAAATATAACCATTTCGAAGCATAATAATTGATGTTATAAGTTAATCAAAGGAAAAAAATATACTTATGATACTTGAGTGTTTTTTGTCTACTGCAGCATTTGTTATATTTTGTTTTTCTTCATCGCCTCAGAAACTTGCCTTCTTTGGGCAAATGCAAGTCACCAAGACATCCTTGTGATTGTTTTATTTCCTTTGGATTTTACCATATTTGATGAACACAGATGACGCACCCTCTGGATACCCAAACGATCCTTCTCTATTATTAATCCTCCTTCTTGTCAATAATTTTTTACCATACTCTTATTTTTTAAATGTTTGGACCACAATTACATCTTGTTTGGCTCAGCATAGCCACATCTGGCTCTTGCGCCATTAATTTCTAAAATTACTTCGCATCCCATTGTTTTTGCTTATGAATTGCATCAAAGTGTCTTACATTTATAATTTTAGGTATAAGTTGTACAATTATAGATTTATTGCAAATGATTACTGTAACACATATTACATATAACCATAAATGGTTCATTTAGTAACGGGGGGGGGAGGAAACACTTCATGTAACTTATTTTTATGTAATCGGTGTACGAAAACAAATCACATAAAATTTTAATTAATTTAATCGATAATTAATCTACATAATGCATTAATCAGTGTAGAACTCCACACTTTATGTTAGGTAACATTCACTTTTTTTATTATGATTGAAAATTAAAATTGGGCATTTTTAATTTCCTAACCAAGTCCTCGAATAACATTTTAACATAATAAGCACTATTGCTTGAGGGCAATACATTTTACACATAATAGCTTAGATTTATAATTAATTCAAAGAATTTCTATTGCAGTTGAATTTAACAGAATAGCTATCTAACATAAAATAGTATTACCATAACGAAATTGAACTAGTTTTCTAAAAATGCAAATGATGTCTTAAATTCGAAAAAGCAAAGATACATAATTTTCAATTGTAGAAGTCTTTCAAATATCAATATTTTGTCTGAAAAGCGAAGAGAAAATAAAACTGTTTCAATCCTCACGCTTTTTTCACCTTCAACTAACTTTCTGGGTAATATTTTGACATTATTAGATTTAAGAACCTTGACTTGTGTATAAACTGT